>JAHKKF010433612.1:0-10655 GCA_019740295.1 Labeo calbasu | reverse complement strand
ATATGAAGAGTTCAGATGCAAAACCAGCTAAATCCATCTGATGTCTTTCTTTAAAAAATGCATTTTTATCAGGCTCTTATGTATAGGTTTCTATGTAAGTACCGGTGCTTCTGATTGGGCTGCGGCTGGTATTTTAGCGAGTTTGAAGTAAAAGTATTTGATGGACGTATAATGTGTGTCAAGGGCATTCACTCAGTACCATTATTTCATTTTTGACCGAGATATATTTTATCAGGAGCGTTTATGCAACACACAAACTTACTATTTCACGTAAATAAAAATCAGAACACTAATTTGATTACTTTTAAAAGGAGTAATCAGTAATCAGTAATCAGTAATTTAATTACATTTTCAGAGTAACTTGCCCAACACTGGTGCTATATTTGTGCTTTGAACTGTTATCATGATCTATGGATGATACTATGGAAGGGCAATGGTTAATTATAAAAAAAAAAACAAAAACAAAAACTCCAAGTCAGAATAATTAAATTTCACCATATAAAAATGAGGTTGCAACTTTTTTTTTTTTTTTTTTACAGATAATACTGATTTTATAATAAACATAAATCTACATCTGCATCCTAAATCAAGCTACTATGAAATGTGTATTTCTAAGAGACAAAAAAAAACTGTATATATATATATATATAAATAAAAAAGATTCCAGAGAGTGGTTCTGCAGATTCTGTGAGAGTTTGCTCATTGCTTGCTTAACTTTTGGATTTTTTGGTGCATTAAGAACGAGTTTTACACTACTCTCACACTAATAGAAATGTCCCCTTCAGGTCCAGCTTGAGGATTAGACGACGACAGATCCAGAAATCCTCCTGTTGTGAGCTATAGACGCTCTGTGCCTGGAGTCTTGGATTCATAGCATTGTTAGCAGTGTGTTTATGTCTCTGGATCAATGTTCAGGCCTGAATATTTCATAAAGGCTGTCTTCAGGCCACATTCTCAAAGTAAGAGGATTCTGAACCAGAGTCATAAAACAATAACAGAATAAGAGAATCAACAATCCCCCTCATCATCTCCTCACTAGCACATCCTCCAAATAAATGAACCATCATTTACCATCCAATCCCGTACAACAAATGAGACACACGATTTTTGACAATTTATAGTACATTAGCTTCTGTGGCTCTGGCTTAATTGTCATTCAGAGATGTTTTTACGCTGATTTGTTTTCTGCCTTTTTGATTCCGGTCTTTTTCCTAAAGACTGTGAGCTTTTTATAAAAGTCAGGGATTTGGGGAGATATCTTTTCTATTTATAGAAGCTTATCTCATTTTGGGACTAAGTGCAAAAGTATTCATGTATTTATATCGCCAAATCAAATGAACGAACAAGCAAGACTGGGATTCTTGATTCCAAAAAACAGGACAGTCTGTGGTCAAATATGTTTGTATAATCTTTGCAACTGTCCAACTGTTCAACACGGTGCTCTCTGCTGACAGAATACAATACATTGAAATCAATATTTCATCTTTTGGATTTCATGCTTTGTGTTGGCGTTTATTTTATGAGACATAACAGACTATACATTACCTTTTACTTTAAAGTTTGTTTTTAAGTCACTGAATGTGGCTTTCATGCAGCTATGATATTTTTTACACATACTGTACTGTGACATACAGTACCTGCTGGTTCTGCACTTTATCTTCACTTTGTAACTGTGAGCTCCAGAGGACCTCAAGTACAGTTAATAAAAGACTTGTGGTTCCAGATGGAGGCTAAAACTGCACTAGTTTCCCAGAAACATCATGTTGAAATACGGCAGTTAGACAGATGGTCTGTGGCCTCTCATATCACAGGAACAGTCACTAAACGTTAAACTGTCATACTGGGTATTGATGCATGTTGTGTATATATTATACAGCACACATTTTACATACTGTATTTACATTTAAAATGCTAGAAAGTATTCTCACAGTTTCACAAAATTAAGGTTGAACCACTTATGTCACATTTTAATGATGTTCTTACTACCGTTCTGGGCCTTGAAGGTGGCAGTTGCATTACAGTCTATGCAGGGTCAGAAAGTTCACATATTCCATCAAAAATATCTTCATTTGTGTTCCAAAGTTGAACAAAGGACTTACGGGTTTTGGAGCGACATGAGGGTGAGTAATTAATAACAGAATTTTCATTTTTGGGTGGACTGTGCCTTTAAATAACAGTAATACTACCTAACATGGCTAAATAGTTTTGCTCTGCTTTAAAGTAGAAATGTTTAATTGTCGATTAAGACTAGGCTTTGGAAGGAAATTTGAATGAAGGTCTTAAGTCAGTAAGGGTATAATTTTACAATGGCACTAATGGTTTCGTTTGTATAGCAGAGGTTAGATGTTACAACCTTACTTCAGTGACTTTAATTTCCCCATGTCATCAGCATTTTCATTTCACCTCTGCCTCAGAGGGCTATTAGAGAAAGAAACGCAGCTTCAACTTCCTGTGTGGAGCTTAATGAAGGACGGTGATGAAGCAGTACTGGGAAGGATTATGCACTGAAAGAAGCTGATCTCCTTATTTATGTTTTAATAATTAAAAGGCCTTAATCATTTCAGATTTATTGTGTTATTGACTGGAGGGATCACTTAGAAGCCAATAAGAGGTGGATGCAGAACAGCAGGTGAGTGCAGCTGCTGTGGATTGCTGTGTAAATATATTGCAGGATTGTATCTATTAACAACAAGCCTTGGCCATATTAACCGAGTCTGATAACATCCACCATGGGCGTACCAAATTTGGTTGTTAAACTGGTAACATCAGGACATTTCACTTAAAAACATTTATATTGCAGTTCTTTCTGGTCTTAGAATCTGATTGGCTGAGAGGAGTGCAATATTCTAGTGATAACAGAACTCCAACTGTTTCACCGGTACTTCTCAAAGTGTGTGTCATGGCGGACGCAAAAATCCGCCATAATCTTATAGATAGTACTGTTTTTGTGTCATGGAATGAGTTTTAGGGTTTTTAGGAGATTGTACTTGTTTAGACTTCAAATATGCAGTTTGTTAATAAAGATAACGTCTGTTTAAAAATTTGCTTCTATGTTTTCGAGATGTGAGCTCTAGGGCATCAGCGGCTGTTCAGTGCTTCTGAACCCGCCAAGAGCAGTCTTACTTCGGCCAGTTCTTCAGGAATTTGATGCTAGCAGGTAATCGCACTCGCTCAGTCCATCTCTCTCATAATTAGGGCTGCAACGATTCCTAGATTCTAATCAAGTATTCAATTAAAAAAAATCCTTGATTGCATTTTGCCCGTGTTGAGTTTTTGGCAAAATGCCGGAAATGGTATAAAAATCATAATAAAGCATAATGCCATTAAGAATTTACAAACGCAAAGATTTAATTAAATAAATATATGCAATGCAGGCTTAAATATGCACTTTAATTATTAACATGCGTGTACGTTACCTGCATCTTAGAGTGGCTCTGTTCACAGTAAATGCTGACAGATTACTCAATTACCAAAATATTCGTTTGTGACAGCCCTACTCATAATACTCTCCTCTACATAATACAATGAGCTTTTAATACAGTAATACAATAAGCTTTCAATGAAGCAACTCAACATTCCTTCGTTCTAAAGTGACATTTTTGAATTAGTAACAGAGGCTCAGGCTCAGCTGTTAACTGTCAAACTGTGATTTGAATCAATGGCGGAAAGTAGTAGTTCACACAAAAGAGGGTTTTTAAAGAAACTGTTGTTGTTTCTTGTGTATTTACACACTCATGTCGTCGGACTATAGTATAAATGCAATATCACACTCGTAGCAGTGCGATATGGCTGTATATCGGCACGCTGCGATTACCTATGGCCAAATTACAGCCAATGCCGATATACAGCCATTGCTACTCGTGGGATATTGCTCATATATTTACATATATAAGCAAAATCACATTCGTAGATGTGAGATATGGCTGTATATCGGCACGGCTGTGAATCAACAGTAGGCACATGCCCTCAAGCCGAGTGCTGTAGGTAATCACAGCATGCCGATATATAGCCATATCTCATGTCTACGAGTGTGAACGTTTATACAACAGTTTGACAGTGCAAGTGTGTAAATACAATAGTATTGAGAGAGAGATTGACTGAACGATATTGATTACCGGCATCTGATACAGCATTCATTCTTCAGATCAATCTCATATCACAATAAATCAATGCCCGATAGGCTCGTACTATCCTTTCATCTGTTAAGGGTGATTCCTGATGACAGCGCTGCTCGGTGCATTTGTTGGCTGCATACAAGCTGGTTTTAAAAAAAAAATAACTGTGTATTTTTCAATTTAAAAGTCTTTACTGCTGACTTATAAAACAGTCTCTTGCCATCTAATGGCGGAACAATGAAACTAAATCACCATCCTGAAAAAACACACACACTGTTTTCCAACACTAAATACAGTACTACCATTACTTCTATAAAATATAATTTATTAAAGAATAATATTTAATAAACAACAACAACAGCCATAATAAAAGTTGCGAGGCAATTCAGTTAAAAGTACGCAGGCAACTGATATACAGCACTGAATTTACATTTACGTTAGATTTACCCAAAACAAATTACATCTCATGTTTAACCACTACAGGGACATCTGAGTCAGCTGTAAATTCCCAGAGATCTGGATCTGGCCGAGTTGAGGCACTCTTGGGCAGGTTCTTGAAGTCCAAACAAGTACATTCTCACCTAAAAAGCTCTTAAAACTACATTCAGTCACAAAACGGTATTAGTTTTAACATTATAGTGGATTTGGGCATCCGCCATGACACTCGCTGTAAGAAATATGGCAACTTCTGCAAGTGGAGTGATACAAGTGGTGAAACGGCTGTTGGAGTTCTGATATCACTCTAATATCGCCACTCTTATATATATATATATATAGATAGATAGATAGATAGATAGATAGATAGTATAAAATTTGTATACAAGTATAGTATATATTTTTAAAAGTATAGTAGACTGTTTTTGCATTGTATTCCTAGAAAGAGATTGGAGACACGAAGGGATGGGGAGTAGACTGAAGGAAAGGATGGTTAGATCGGAAAATGTCAAGCCGGATTTAAATTCGGGTCGTCTGCGCAAAAATACCAATGCATGTGCTCTACCCTCCAGGTCAATTCTTTGACATCCAACTCACATTTTTCGTAGTTCTGTCTGGCTTTATCCCACTATTTGGACGCCAGTTTTATTTACACCAAGTGCAATATTTTTTATTCATGAATGTAGGTTGTACCCTGTGTAGGAATTAATATTCCACAGGATTCACTGCTTAAGAATTGACTAGATGGGTGATATACCACGTAGAACTCAAGTTTGTTTTTCGGTTAGCAAAACTTCATATGATGGATAGCCATTTAACAAACAGACACAAAGTCAACCAAGTCAAGAAAGGTTTAGACGAGTGGTGCGGCACATACGGAGCTTTGAGACAAGGCGGCGGGCAGCACTTACCACCTGACCGTTTTGAGGGTTCTTGTGGGCATACGGAGGCCCACGAATATGATTCCACATCTGACCTGAGGTCATGGCAAACACCACACACTGTGGAAAAGAAAAGGGAGAGAGAGATTGAGAGTATATTAGCTGGGTGATATGGTGATACGATGTGAATGACAAACAGACAGAGAGAACGATAAAGATTGATTACATTCTTATAGCCTGTGAAAAACCTTCCTCAACTTGCGCTTATAATCAATAAGGTGGATAACAAACTTTATCCATTGGAGCAGTAAAGGTCAACCACCTTCAGACTTTGGGGAATAAACATTGAAAGCCCAAGTTCTACAATTTACAGACAGCACAACACTTTAAATCAAACTTTTATGCAAGACACAGCACGTAATTTTGGCCTCAGGTGGTAAGAAGCACACCGACTCAATGCCTTTAGCTTATTTTGTCCCCTTGAGCTGTTGTCTTCTGTTTTTATTGCATCAACTTGGGTTTAGATTCAATAAATTGGCCTATTTTATGGCTTAAAAACTCTATAAATAATTTTAATCTAGGTTTACTTCATGGTCAGCTGGTTTTATTTTATTAAAGGACCTTATAAAGCAATAGCAAAAGTGTTGAAGTTGTTGAATTAGTTGAATTGTTCTAGGGCCAGAGAGAGCTGACCATTGTACCGCTGCCAAGATATGCATTGTTGTTTGATCTGGCCGGTTTTCAACTCTAAGCATGGCTCCTGCAGTTTAATTTGAATTAGGGCTAAATAATGAACATTAGGCACCAGTGCGGCCATGGCCCAGCCAGTCTTGTTGTAGATGAACTCCAAGTTGTTTCTGCGAAGATAGAGGAGCCCACCGACGAGAGACACCAGCAAAGCCAGAGCGATGGTACCAGAGTAGTTGGGCGGCCGGAAGACCCGAATCTGGGCAAAGAAAAAAAACAAACAAGTGTTAAACTTTTGACAAACACATCATATTTCAGAAACAATGAGCTCATCAGTGCCAGTGCTCCATGAACAATAAATGCAACACGTTACATCATGTCATCATGAAAACATATTAAAATCATGTCAGGATCACTATGGAAGCCTGTTTCCGACACTAATTAAAAAAAATAAAAATAGGTAATTTTGACATTTGAGTGATACACACTTGTAATTCTAATATTTTTTCTCAGAATTGTGAGATATAAACTTTGCAGAACATTGCAGACCTTTTCCCCCTCAAAATAGAAATTTATAACTCGCAATTGTGCGTTTATATCTCAGTTCTGAGAAAAAAAGTCAGAAGTCCAAGACATAAACTTGTATTTACAAAAAAAAAGGTTTTATCTAGCAATTACCACTTTATTTCTCACAACTCTATAACTCTGACTTTATACCTCACAAATTGTGAGTTTATATCTCATAGTTCTGAGAAAAAAGTCAGAAAGGTGAGGAAAAAAAAAAAATCAGAATTGTGAAATATAAACTGCTTTTATCTTGCAATTATGACTTCATAACTCACAATTGCGAGTTTATATCTCACAGTTCTGAGAAAAAAGTCAGAATTGCGAGAGCTAAACTCGCATTTGTGAGAAAAAAGGTTACATCTTGTAATTTTGACCATTTCTCACAATTGTGAGTTTATATCAGGCATGTGCATAGGTAGGGCTCAACCTGTGCAGATTACGTGCTCTTTTTTCCCCCTAACGCTCCGAAGTGCCCTTTCTTTGGTTGTGCTGTTTTTTTTTTCTTCAATAAATCTGCTCAACTGTCAGTCAAGCAACTTCATAACTCCATCCCCTCTATCTTGACGGAGTGTAGTTCCACAGCAGCTGAGCTGAGCAAAGTCTTGCAAGGGTAAATAAAGATCTTGTTGTTTGAATAAGTACAGTGTTTTCTTTACGCAAGAAACTCTGTCTGTAAAGGCTCATATTTTATGTATTTGAGGTCTGAGACATGTGGAACCGGAGAGAGAGGTCTAGCATTTGCCATCTGGTCTATAGTCAATACACTTAAAGCCTGTGCATACAGTAGCATTTCATCTCTTATAAAAAAAAAATGAGATTTTGGCCAAATGTATTTTACAACAGGAAAAACTGAGCGCCTATTTATCTACAACAAACTTTGCAACCTGTTGATGAAAATGTAATGTGATGCTGTATGGCTGGAGTCTCTTATAATCTCCTATTTTGGAATTGTGTTTAATTATTCAAACTATATTTCAATATAGTTTGGCAAAAAATTCTTGACTCATTGCTTTACAGTCCCCTCTTCTCAACGACATGCACAAACATGTTAACCAAATAACACAAATTAGCTTATAAAACCAAACAGAATTGTTATTTTTTTTTCTTCTATTATAATTATTACAACTTTTTTTAGTTTCAGCACATGCCCCTCAAAATGTCTTTGCACAGCCCTGGTTTATATCATGCAATTCTGACTATAACTCACATTTGCTAGCTTAAATCTTACAATTCTGAGAAGAATTGGGAGGAAAAAAGTGAGATATAAACTCGCATATATATAAAATAATATAAAATAAATGCATTAAATGGGTTTAGTTTTCATGGTTATTAATGTATGCAATTTCAGCAATAAAAAAGTTAATTTTTCTAAGAAAACAAAGTTGTTTATTTTAAGAGACCTATCGTATTTTCTCTTGTATATTTAGTATTGCTCTTTAATAAAGAAAAACTTGATTACTTGTTTAACTGATGGAATAACTGGTAGAATGCTCGATTACTAAAATAATAGATAGCTACAGCCCTGCATGCAGTTGTTTAGCACTGCAATCTCAAGGCCAGACTTCACCATAACACAACAGCTTAAGTTGAGAACATTCAGTGTTCAGTGAAACAGGCAGAACGGTGCCTTAAATCTATAAATGTCATTTTTTAAATTGCTTTCAAACACTTGAAATTTTCTTACATCAAAAGATGTTATGGTCTGAATGTGTGACTTTCAATGAATCATTTTCTGAGAAGGAAAACTTCACTCAAAACAACTTTAGGTGAAGTCACTGACTGTCTGGCCAGCGAGGCAATTTCCTTAGGTTTCACACACTGCCATTGTCTAGTGAACGCATTCATTCCGGCAAAGGCTGGCGGTCCCTCCCTTCCCTGTACACTATTTCTTTGCCTTAGGCCAAAAGTAGACCCAGAGGGCTAGTAAGTCTATGACGCATTGGACGCCCAGGATTCTCTATTTATGAGTGGTGTGATGCGAGACCCAGAGGGTTGTAAACACGTTTAGTGCCTGTCGTTCAAGGCCCTAATGTTTCCCTTCAAAACGTGTACTACAGCCTCTGCTGCTGCCTCCAAATCAGATCAGATTAATCTAGGATAAAAATGGCCAACTTCATCTATAATTCTGTCTGCTCCAGGGGGTGAACGAGCACCGCTCCTATGCGCATGGACCGGTCGACATAGACTAACAGCTAATTTGGCTTATGGTATGGCAATTTGGTAAACAAAGAAATAAATAAAATAATAAAATAAAATAAAAGACGCATTCATCACATGTGCATTTTGAATATATATATATTCTACTTGCATTCTGTCTTCTTTAAAAAATTTAAATAAAGTTAAAATAAAAGTATTCTCTAAATCAACTAAAAACAAACAAAAACAAGACAAAACAATTTAAAAAAAATGGAATTCAATTAATTAATTTTTTATTCACTATTTTAAATGAAAAATAAAATTAAAATGAATTGAAATAAAACCATTTTGATACATTCATTACACTTGCATTTGCCCTATTTTTTAAATAAAAAAATAAGTTAAAATAAAATAAAATGAAAAATTAAAATAAAGCCATTCTGTCTTCTTTAAAAAAATTAAAATAAAACAATAAAATAAAGCAAAACGATTAATGCATTATACTTGCATTCTTTACTTCAAAAAATAAAAAACAAAAGGTCAAACTAAATAAAAAAAATATTAAATTAAATAATTTAAAATAAAATAATTTTGATGCATTCATTATAACTGCATAACATTTTTTTTAAATGAAAAAAAAATGAAATTAAATTACATAAAAGGAAAAAATATTATTATTGCATTCTTCTTAAAAATATAAATTAAAATAAAACTAAAATAAAAGAATAAAATAAAAACAATTAATGCATTATACTTGCATTCTCTACTTCAAAAATAAGACAAAACAAAACAAAACAAAATAAAAAACTAAATTATTGATGCATTTATTATACTTGCATTCACTCTATTTTTTAAATGAAAAAACAAAAATAAAATGAAATAAAATGAAAAATTTCAATAATGCAGCCATTACATGCATTCAGTTTTTTTTTTAATTGACGTAAAATTAAAATGAGGAAATAAAATAAAAGAATTAAAAAAACAATACAACATTCTTGCATTCTCTAATTTAAAAAAAAAAAAAAATTCAAATAAGATCAAACAAAATAAAAATAAAATAAAGTAAAACAATTAATGCATTATACTTGCATTCTTTACTTCAAAAAATAAAAATATTAAATTAAATAATTTAAAATAAAATAATTTTGATGCATTCATTATAATTGCATTACATTTTTTAAATGAAAAAATAAATGAAATAAAATAAAATAAAATAAAATAAAAGGAAAAAATATTATTATTGAATTCTTCTTAAAAATATAAATTAAAATTAAATTAAAATAAAAGAATAAAATTAAAACAATAAATGCACTATACTTGCATTCTCTACTTCAAAAATAAGACAAAACAAAACAAAATAAAAAACTAAATTATTGATACATTTATTATACTTGCATTCACTCTATTTTTTAACGAAAAAAAAAATAAAATGAAATAAAATGAAAAATAAAAAATAATGCAGCCATTACATGCATTCTGTTTTTTTTTAAATTGACGTAAAATTAAAATGAGGAAATAAAACAAAAGAATAAAAAAAAAAACAATTAATGCAATATTCTTGCATTCTCTAATTAAAAAAAAAAAAAAAAATCAAATAAGATTTTTACTTTATTTCTTAACGAAAAAACAAAAATAAAATGAAAAATAAAAAATAAAAATAATGCAGCCATTAAATGCATTCTGTTTTTTTTTAATTGACGTAAAATTAAAATGAGGAAATAAAATAAAAGAATAATAAAAAAAAAATAATGCAATATTCTTGCATTCTCTAATTAAAAAAATAAAATAATCAAATAAGATCAAAGAAAATAAAAACAAAAAAATTATTAAAAAT
>JAHKKF010433547.1:0-16754 GCA_019740295.1 Labeo calbasu | reverse complement strand
CAAATATTCTAGTGATTTTTTGGCATAAAAGAAAAAGATGATCATTTGGACCCATACAGTGTATTTTTATGTATTTTATACTTTTTTTTTTTTTTTTTTTTTTTAATCTCCTTTAAAATATACATATTTTTTAACTTTTAAATTATTTACAAACTTCTTATTTCACTTATTATAATTAATGGAAATAATGTTTCTTTTTGTGTGAGTGAAAGACTATTACATTTAATGCGTTTTCCTGCTTGACCATTAGGGGGCACTGTTGTATCAAACATGCTATTTTGGCTGTTGTGAAACTGGAGGGGCATGAATGGCTTCTTTGTGCTTTTAATTCTGTAGTTAGTCTATCATCACACTTTTTATCATAATCCAGTCTTACCAGTGCCAGCATGTGATTCATGGAGTTTAGCTGACGGTTAATGTGCCCTGACTGGCCAAGTATTAGTGGGATCCTGTGCATTGTCATGAATAATAGTGTTTTAATGTACAATGAGAGTTTCGTGCCTGTGCATTTCAGGTCGACGCTCTGCGTTTACGTCTGGAGGAGAAGGAGGCTACGCTGAATAAAAAGAGCAAGCAGATTCAGGAAATGTCAGAGGAGAAGGGCACGCTCAATGGAGAAATCCACGACCTCAAAGACATGCTTGACGTCAAGGAACGCAAGGTCAACGTCCTGCAGAAGAAGGTAAATGATAGTTTGCACATAAACACTGCAGAAAATCAAATCACTCTTGGTGGGAATAACACATTGCGGTCAAAACAAACTTTTGCAAACTTCTGCAATTCGTAAACATCATTGCGCCCTTCAAACGGCTGTCATTTCCTCCACCCGAACGTAGATGGCACTGTTAGGCCGCGTTTGATGAGCTCTGGCAAAACCAGCCTCACCAAATATCCCTTTGTGTAAATTTATGATTTCTAAAAGTAGGGAAAAGTTGTGTTTGTGATGGCGACGGAGTCTCCTGTTCTCAGAAATGACACACGCAGGCCGTTAACCTCAGGCTAACAGCGGGCGCCAAGGTATATACGTCTGTTCTGCATCTTTCATATCCATGCAACAGCTGTTTGCTTCTGCCTCAAATCCACGTCAGATACACAGGAAGCCGTAGCTTTCGCCGTCGCCGCCGACATCGCTTTTCATCGACAATATTTAGGGTGCAGCTTTGAACTTCGTTTCACAATATACAAACTCTGACAGAAATCGGCACTCGAACGCTGCCAGGCCAAAACTATCGCTGACATGTTTTGTGCTCGTTGCGACTAGCCGTCGTCCCATGAGGCAGTGCTTCGGCGGTCACATACGGCTATCGGTTTCAGTTGTTCTGCGCTGAGATCACAGGCTGTGCAAACAAGCCCCCCGTCCGCAGCCTCATTAATCTGGGTTTAGGGATAGTCTGAGTGCACACAACCCACCGTGAGCTCACCTTTATTGGGAAAACAGGAAGTTGTGCATCTCTCTAATGGACATTCCAGGGATAATGTTGCAAATCATGCTCCTAAGATCGCCGTAACTTGTGTCATATGTTATTTTACGACTGAGTTTCCCAAAAAAGCACATGGATCATTTGCTATAAATGTTTGGTCAAATGGCTAAAAGCTGTACTTCTCTTTGAAATTCACTCATAGTTTACAGGAAGTGGCTGTTGACTGATAACTGTTACCCTGGAAGACCTTTTAAGGTTGTAAATAACTTTTTGTCCCCTAATACAGACCTTAGGATATTTCTTTATTGGCAAATGCTTGTTTTTTTTAATTATTGTTATATTCTTCATATAATGTCTGCATATGTGGAAATCATTAGTATTTTTAATATTATTTAATAATTTTAAATAATATATTTTTATTTAATATTTTGTTAATATTAAATGATTAAATAATTTTAATATATTTTTAACAAATATTTTTGCACATTATTTTATTTTATTAAAGTAAGTTAAAAAATAAGAAAGCTGTATTTACATCTCATATAAACATGCTTGTTTTTTAAGTACCTTTTTAAATATGTTTTTGTTTTTTTATTAATATTTTCAATATAATTTAACGAATATGTTTTTATATTATTAATATAGAATTATAATACATTTTAATATATTTAATATATTTTTTAGAATAATATATTTTAATAATATATTTTATATGTTTTTTATTTTATTAAAGTAAATTATGGTAAAAAAAAATAAGAAAGCTCTATTTATATCTCATAAACAGATGGCAATTGCTTGTGGTTTTTAAAATACCTTTTTAATTATTGTTATATTATTCACATAATGTCTAAATTTGAGAATCATTCATATTTTTTATATAATTTAGTACTTTTAAATAATATATTTTATTTAATATTTTATATTATTAATATAAATTAATTAATTAATTTTAATATATTTTTAACAAATATTTTTGTATAATTCTATGTTTTATTAAAGTAAATTAAAGCTCTATTTATATCTTATATAAAAATATTGTGGTAAATGCATGTTGTTGTTTTTTTAATATCTTTTGAGTTATTGTTATATTCTTCAAATAATGTCTTATTTTGTGAAAATCATTTGTTTTAATGTTTTAAATTATTAATATAAATTTTTAAATTAATTTTAAGATAGCTAATTTTTTAAACACATATTTTTGTATATAAATTACAGCTTATTGAAACAGGTTGTCGTAATAAAACAGTGTTTGTGTATTAGCTGTTTTGGAAAAAAGCCCAGATTTGATCTCAGTTATACAGACCTGACACTGTCTTATTATTATCTGATCTTTCTCGTAATCGTTTTTGTTTCCTTTTTGCCTATTTTCTTTCTCTTTTCGTCTCAACCGCTTTGCTTCTCCTCACAGTTTGAGTCTGAAAGCCTCTCCGAGTCATCAGGGGCACGATGAACTTTTTTTTAAAGCCAAGTGCTCTCCCAAGCCACAGAAAGAGAAACATTTAGTTTCCATTATAGTGCCTGAGCTGCTCTGTATTGCCCCAGAGTTGTTCCTAATGGCCATAACACATTGAGACAGTGCTATGAAGGTATGCATGGGGCTGCTCAACAGGACACCATTCAACGCACAGGTCAAACATGAGAAAACGAGAAACAGAGCGAGCGGGATTACATCCAGCGCGGAAAAACTAACGCATGTGTGTCATTTTGCGTTTTTAGAAACCTCCTGTACTTCTTACAGTGGATGTATCATGGACAATATAATTGCTTTTTTGAAATGGAGAAGTTAAAGGGGTAGTTCACCCAGAAATGAGTTGTCGCAAAACTCTATGAATTGCTCTCTTCTTTTGAACGCAAAAAAAGAAGATATTTTGAAGAATGTTGGTAACCAAACTTGACGGTACCCATTGACTTCCACAGTGTTTTTTTTTCTTTATGGAAGTCAATGGCTACTTTGGCTACCAACATTCTTCAAAATGTTATGTTCAAACAGCAACCATTCGACGCACAGGTCAAACACAAGAAAACGAGAACAGAGCAAGTGGGATTACATCCAGCGTGGAAAAACTAGCGCATGTGTGTCATTTTGCGTTTTTAGAAACCTCCTGTACTTCTTACAGTGGATGTATCATGGACAATATAATTGCTTTTTTGAAATTGAAGAGTTAAAGGGGTAGTCACCCAGAAATTAGTTGTCGCAAAGTGTATGAATTTCTTTCTTCTGTTAAACACAAAAGAAGAAATTTTGAAGAACGTTGGTTACCAGACATATGACGGTACCCATTGACTTCCATAGTGTTTTTTCCCCTATGGAAGTCAATGGCAATGGCTACAGGTCAAACACGAGAAAACGAGAAACAGAGCGAGCGGGATTACATCCAGCGCGGAAAAACTAGCGCATGTGTCATTTTTAGAAACCTTCTGTACTTCTTACAGTGGATGTGTCATTGACAATATAATTGCTTTTTTGAAATTGAAGAGTTAAAGGGGTAGTTCACCCAGAAATTAGTTTCTTCTGTTGAACACAAAAGAAGATATTATGAAGAACGCTGGTTACCAACCAATTGACGGTACCCATTGACTTCCATAGTGTTTTTTTCCCCTATGGAAGTCAATGGCTGCTTTGGTTACCAACATTCTTTAAAATATGTTCAAACAGCAGAAAAGAAGCGCAGTTTTAGAACAACATGGGGGTAAATGACACAGTTTCTTTAACATTCAAAATGTTGATATATTCCAACATTTAAGACTAAACTTCCTCCCTCAGTTCGCCCAGACTGTTTATGGAAATGTAGCTAGAAAGTGGGATTTTGGCATCACAGCCAACACAAGGCTTCCCACATTTACATAAGAATTCAAATTCATTAACTAGATGAGTGAAGTTTGAGAACAAACTTTGAGTTGGCTTGAGAAAGTTTGAAGCAGTTGAAAAGTATGAAAGTTGATGTTGCTATCATGATTTAGCACATTGATTACATGATTTAACATGTTATTAGCATGTTTTAGCATGATTAGTTTGTTGCTTGCATTTTTATAGGCTGATTACAATGTTGTTAGCATGATTAGCATGTTAATAGCATGATTCTAGCATGGTTAGCTAGTTACTTGCATGTTGTTGGCATAATTAGCAAGTTTTTTTATTTAAAAAAAATCATGGGGGATACAATAAACATTAAAAAGTAATTAAATAGGTAGAAAGGAAAAAAAATAAAAAAATAAAAATAAATAAAATAAGACAATTAAATCATGCAGTCATACAATTAAAATAATTAATAAGTTGCTACCATGTTTATAGCCTGATTAGCATGTTACTTGCATGTTGTTGGCATAATTAGCAAGTTTTTTTATTATATTTTTTTTTATTTACCGTATCAGAAATATACAGATAAACATTCGAACATGGGGGATACAATAAACATTAAAAGGTAATTAAATAGGTAGAAAGGAAAAAGTAGAAAAAAAATAAATAAAATAAAAGTAAATAAAATGACAAATAAATCATACAGTTATACAATTAGAATAGTTACTACCATGTTTATAACCTGATTAACGTGTTTCTAGCATCACAGCCAACACAAGGTATCCCACATTTACATAATTCATTATTTAGAATGTTTTTTCAACAGAGTTAAAAAAGAAAAAGCAGACTTAAACAAAAAAAAAAAATCAGTCGTGTAGAATATGGCTTCTAAATGGGTGATTCAGAAATAGTCATGATTTTGGCATCACAGCCAACACAAGGTTTCCCATATTTACATAAGAATTCAAATTCATTATTTAGAATGTTTTTTGCGCCACTTTAGGTGTCAGATTGGAGCTCATTTGCATATAGAATTCTGCAAGATACAGTTTCTCGCCTACTATATAGTTGCGAAGTATGCTATTTTGAAGCAGCCAAAGTAGCAAAAACTTCCTGTTTAATTCCAAGGGTTAGTGAGAGTGAAAAATCAAATGTAAAAAACAAAAATCTGACTATTTCTGATGTTCAAAGCCTAACATTACAAGCAGACTTAAAAAAAACAAACAAAATGCTTCAGACGTGTAGAATATGGCTTCTAAATGGGTGATTCAGAAATAGTCATGATTTTGGCATCACAGCCAACACAAGGCTTCCCATATTTACATAAGAATTCAAATTCATTATTTAGAATGTTTTTTGCGCCGCTTAAGATGTCAGCCAATCAGAGCGGAGCTCATTTGCATACAGAATTCTGCATAATACAATTTCTCGCCTACTATATAGTAGCAAAGTATGCTATTTTGAAGCAGCCAAAGTAGCAAAAACTTCCTGTTTAATTCCAAGGGTTAGTGAGAGTGAAAAATCACGTAAAAAACAAAATTCCGACTATTTCTGATGACTTAAAAAAAACAACAAAATGCTTCAGACGTGTAGAATATGGCTTCTAAATAAGCGACGCCGTTTAGTTTATTCAAACAACACTTAGCGCTGTTACATTTGAACGTAGGAAAATGAGCTTTCCTAGACTGTGTGTGTCTGTGTATATAAATGAACAGATACACAGTGTCCTGTGAAGTATGCATTCGTTCTCAGAGGAGGGCTCGTTTCGTTTTCGCTTTTTCTCTTCTCGCACTCTCCTTTAATGTCTGAACATCATTTTTTCTCCTTCTCGGAGCTGTTTGGCTTTGTAATTGTTTTCCCAGCGGCTCCGGTTCAAGTGCGAAAGCTCTCTGCCTTCTCGGTGGCACCGTTCGCCTGCGCGGATGTGAGCGAGTGCGTGCCGAACGGAGCAAAACGCACCTCTTCCAGCGGCAGCTCTTCCTCCTTTGTTTATATTCAGTGTTTTGTGTTTAACCGAACACTTACCCTTTAACAGCCTGGAAAATAACGATAATTTAATTTGCAACTGTCAGATAAGGTGGCAGACGGATCCGCGGTGGAAGTGGCCGAACTAAATATTGAAAACAGCGGTTTGGATGGGAATTCTTTCGCAAGTTCACTGCAGGACAGGCTGCAGAAAATAACATTTGTTAATGCGAGGAGGGCGGAATACAAGACACAGTTGAGCAGAACTCGCTCAAGTATGTAAACTCGCGTCGAGCGGCTTGATGAAGAGCAGCTCTCTTTGGCATGAGAGGGTCGTCGGAGACACTTTGTCTTATGGATGAACGTGGGCGGCGCTAGTTTTCACGTCTGGACATTTTTTTTGCATTATTAAATCCAATTAGGGTTGCACTTAATAAAAAAATAGGCAATCTGCGTCTTGTTTCGAAACAAAATATTTAAATTATAGCGCTTGAGTTCTGTTCTTCAGACAACACCAAAGAAATTAAGCCAGTTTGTTGACTTTGCGGTCAGGGTTTCGCTCTATCCAGATGTAATAAACACCCAATATTGAGCGTTGCTCAAGGAATTCATCTGCAAACTTTAGGAAACACAATCCGGGACATTGAGGTTCTTGCAAAACTCATTTTATTAAGACACAAATTCATGAACTTCGTGAACTTTCAGCAAATCCAGCAACTATATTTTTCTTAGAAGTAACAGCCTGCTAACTTCTGAACAAACTTGACACTTTGACGACATAAAACTGTCGTCAGAGCGCAGTGTGCGTTGGACTGCGCTGCTGTTTGAAAGTTTGGGGTCAGTGTGATTTTATGTTTTGGAAGAAATTAATACGTTTATTCAGCGAGGACGCATTACAGTGATCTAAAGTGACAGCTAAAGACGTTTATAATAGTATAAAAGTTTCTGTTTTAAATACAGAAATTCCCATTCATCTTAAAAAAGAAAGTGTCGTGGTTTTCACAAAATTGTTTCGAACATCTTGAGCATCAGATAAACATATTAGAATGATTTCTGAAGGACCGTTTGACACTGAATTGAAATATATTAAAATAAAAATATATTAAATATATTTTAAAATGTTGTAATATTTTTTAATTTATAGATATTTTAATTAAATATATTTTTAAATATAAACATTTAAAAATGTAAAACAATGTCAATTTTATTTGCCTCTGTGAAATTTGAAATATATTAAAATAAAAATATATTAAATATATTATAATAATATATTATTTTATTTTATAATTATATATATTTTAATTAAATATATTTTAAATATTTAAAATTAATAATTTTTAAACATTTATTATTTTTTCTTTTTTTTTCTGAAAATTCGAAATATATTAAAATAAAATTTATATTAAATTTATTTAAGAATATTATAATATTTTATAATTAGAAATATTTAAATTAAATATGCATTAAATATTAAAGTCATAAATTGTAAAATATTTCATTTAATTTTTTTTTGTTCTCAAATGTAGCATTGGTGAGCATAATTAATGGCTAAAAATGTAAAATATGTTAAGAAAAATATATTGGAAATTATTATAATATTGTATAATAAATATTTTTATTAAAAATTAAATTTTATTAAAATTAAAATCGTACATTTAAAACATTTAATTAAATTTTTTTCTTTACAAATGCAGCCTTGGTGAGCATAATTAATGGCTGAACATGTGAAATATTTTAAAATAAAAATATGTTAAATATATTAGAAAGTATTATAATATTTATAATTATAAATATTTTATTAAATATGTATTAAATATTAAAATCGTACATTTTAAAACATTTTATTTTTTGGTTCACAAATGCAGCCTTGGTGAGCATAATTAATGGCTGAAAATGTAAAATATATATTAAAATAAAAATGTATTAAATATATTAGAAAATATTATAATATTGTATTATAATAAAATATTTTTATGAAATATATTTAAAATATTAAATTCGAAAAATTTTGAAAAATTTACATTTTATTTTTTTGTTCACAAATGCAGCCTTGGTGAGCATAAGTAATGACTGACATTTTGAAATATATTAAGATAAAAACACATTAAATATATAAAATTTTATAATATTTTATAATTAGAATATTTTAATGAAATATATTTTAGATATTAAAATCATACATTTTAAAACATTTTTTTGTTCACTGTTGCAGCCTTGTTGAGCATCAGAGTCTTTTTCCAAAAACATTTCACTAACCCTAATCTTTTGAACAGTCATGTACAGCAAACCAGAAAGGTCATCATTGTTGTTGTATTTCAACAACAGTGATTTAAAATCCATACCGCGGTTTGTGAACGGCTGAAACCAAGTTTACGTTTTCCGTTTTCGCGCCAGCAGAATCGAGAGTTTTACTAACAACGACTCACCGCACATGTAACATTTCAGCATGCATTATGTAGTGTATCATATTCCAGTATTTCATCGAAGGATGTCCCTGTGCGCATTCACAGAGGGTTTGGGCTAAACCCTGAACATTGACTGACCCCACAACCGCCCCCGTGGATGAAGAGCTTCCAATTTGCTACACTTTTAAAGGCTGGTTCAGAACGCAGAACGAGTGTGTGCTTTTTTCCCCTCTTCTTTTCGACGGCTAAGGGGTTGAAGAAGGCTAACAGGCTTAGCACCACAAGGAAAGCCTCTTAAACAGAGCGTGTCGGGCCTGAGTTGTGATCTTCTTGCTGAGAAAGAGCCTCTTACATTGTTTGTTACCGTCCTTCAGTTGAGAGCGAGAGAGAAAGACACAGACTGAGAGAGCTGAGCTTTAAGAGGGCGCATGCTAATAAGTGCCTTGTGTTAAAATAATGATAAACCCCACATCAAAAGGCCGAGAGTCTTAAGCCCCTAACAGTCTGATAGAGAGAGAGAGGGAAAGATCCTCTCTGCTTTCGACTTAATTGGGGGAAAGAAGTTCCACAGAAGTTTCTAATTAATCGGCACTTCCTCCTCCTCATCTGTCTCTCTCTCTCTCTCTCTCATGCTCAGGCTTTTCAATTTCAAAGTACTTCAGTGTGTTTGTTTTACACATTATAAAAATGCAGATAAAAGCAATGACGGACAAATAATTAAGTGCAAGTTGTTGCAATAAAATCTAAAAAGTTTAGTGCTAATAAAGTACTTTTATTGCAGTAACTGGGCCCTTATTTATTATTGTGCAAAAATAAAAGTTTACACAATTTTAATGTAATTTCTTTTTAAATATATGCAAAAACACAGTGCTCGTATTCAGACTTTTCAACTTCAAAGTACTTCAGTGTGTTTGTTTTACACATTATAAAAATGGAAATAAAACCAGTGACAGATAAAAAATAAAGTGCAAGTTGTTGCAATAAAATCTAAGATTTTTAATGCTTTAAAATACTTTTACTGTAGTAAATAGTAAAAAAAGTACACATTTTATGTAATTTTTTTTAAATGTACACAAACAAACCAATTTTTTTCATTTTATTCCTGTGAATCAAAGCTGAATTTACTGAATTAGTGTTATTACTTCAGTTATTATTATCAATATTTATCATTTTTGTGGAAACCATGATACATTTTTTTCAGGATTTTTTGATAAATATAAAGTTCAAAAGAATTTATTTATAAAATATTTTGTGACATTATAAATTCTAAATTTATTGCGTTCTGTAGGTGTTATTTTCTATCTGGAAAAAAATTGTCCCTTATTCTTATCAAATATTATTCTTTTCGAATGGCATAAATAACAAAAAAAAAATTATGCTCTAAAAAATGCTGAGTGAATATAGACAAATCCAAAATAATTGCAAGTGTTTTTGAAAAACAAATAAATGTAAAGTGTTGCAATAAAAAAGTTTTTTTAATGCTAATAAAGTACTTTGAAATTAGATTTATTTTTTATTGTGGTAACTGGCCCCTTATTTATTATTGTTCAAAAATATATATTTTTTAAATAATTAAATTTTTTTTTTTAATGTACACAAAAACACAGTAAAAAAGAAAAATATTGTGCAGTATTATTACAATTAAAAATACATATATGTTCTTTCTTTAATACATGATTTATTCCTGTGATGCAAAGCTGAATTTACTCAGCATCATTACTCCAATTATGATTATCAGCATTTAATATTTTTGGGGAAAAATTATACTTTTTTTTTTTTTTTTTTCCAGGATTCTTTTAAGAATGTAAAACCCCTTAAAAAACAGCATTTATTCAAAATAGAAATCTTTGTAATATTATAAATTTTCAAATTATTATGTCAATAAAGGTAAACAAAATATTGTCCCTTATTCTTATTAAATATGTAAATATATACAAACAAACTTTTTGTAAAATATTACTATTTAAAATATATATTTTTATTTTTTAAATATTATTTTTAAATGCCGTTGTTCATATCTAGTAAATAACAATAATAAATAGAGGCATCAGCAATAATCAAAGGTGAATGTTTATTAATAAGCAATTAAAAAAAAACTTTATTTTTAAAATTATTTTTATTCACCTTATTAATACAAGTTCATTAATTAAACATATTAATAAATGATAAATCCCAATCTATTTTTGGGTTCGCTAGTTGAATTAAATAAAACTACCCAGAAGGCTGGGTTAAACATTTAACCCAACTACTAGGTTTGTTTTGTTCGTTTGTTTTTAACCCAGCATTTTTTCGAGTGTAGGTTACAGTAATTGCAATAAATGTAATTGTTAAATAATTGTAAATAATATTTATTAATGAATTAATTTAGGTTTCAGCTTTTCTGTTTGTAGTGGTGGTGCTTTTAGAGATGCAGGCCAACAGTGAAACTCTCTAAATCTGAACTACGTCTCTAAATCCATGCCCTTTAAAGAGGTTTAACTACGACCAGTAAAACTCTGACCACCTTGAACTTTTGAGTAAATCCAAATAAATGTGTCCGTTGCAATTTATTATATAAAACTAATGACTCACAGTCACACAGTGGAATTTTCCTCCTCCTGTCACTTTGTATCAAACGAGTGCAGCTGAAGTCATGTGATCCATAACCGGTCGACACAGCCCTGGCACGTCGACCAGTGCCAGAACTAATCGACTAGTTTAGTGCCACCCCGAACATATGGTGATCAAAGCCGGAATATGAATGTTGACAATTTTAAGAATTAAGGAAAATCTCTTTCTGTGTGTGGGAGTTTGCAGACACAAAGACTGGCGTCGTGCCACTTACCTGTCAGGTCTCACCCACTCAGGTGCCAAACTCCTCACGCTCATTTGCATTACTGAGCAGCGTGTGTGTTCGACGCCACCCATTCGCTTCAACAAACCGCTCGTCAATGACACGGGATTCACGTCTGTGTCGCTAAATAAATCCTGACAGGTGGATCAGGACCCTGATGCAAATTGGCTACTTGTTTATTTAGAAATAAATAAATAAATGAACATGAAAGATTGATTTGCGCTTAAATTATTTTATTATTTGAGCACAAACAGACTGCAGAGTGGTTCGAGAGACTCAAAACTACACTGTTAAAAATTATTTTTTAAAGTTGGGAATAAAACGGAGAATACTGGAGTATGTTTTACAAAAAAAATACCATGAACATGCTACTTGTCATTCATTCGTTTATGTGCGATTGTTTGTAAAATGTATTGGCGATTTCTGAGTGAAAACGTAAATCCTAGCCCATTTTTTTGAGACTGAACATAGGAAATCATTAATAGGGTGTTGGATTTAAGTTATAATTATTTGTAACATTTCCCAGTAATTTCTGAGTTAAATAAATAAATAAATAACTTGATTAATTAATAAATACATTGAATTAAACATGACATTTTTATTTTCTTTAAAATGTAGTCCAAGAATATAATACTTGGTTTATTTATAGCTTTCTATAATAGTTATAGTTCTAAATAAATAACTTATTATATAACCTTTTATTAAAATATTTCACAAGTGTATACAGTTTAGTTCTCATTGTGCAAAAAAAATAAAAAACAGGCTTGCATTTTTTTTGATACTTCAAACAAACTAAAGTAAACTAAACTAAAATATAATTTAAAAAATAATAATAATGTTTTATTTCAGCTATAATTTACAACTTAATGTACCAAAATAAAAACATTTAAAATAAATACAATTTTATAGACATATATGTATAAAATTGAATTTAAAACATGAACATTAACTTAACTAAACTAAACTGAAATAAAAAAAAAAAAAACTAAATAAAATAAAATAGGAAATAGTACAATACAATAAAATAAAATAAAATAAAATAATAATAAAATGTTTTATTTAAGCTAATTGCCAGGGCAACATTTGCTTAAATTTAGTTTAACTTAATGTACAAAAATAAATAAATAAAATCTTAAATTAAATAACATTTTATAGGCATATACTGTATAAAACTGAAATTAAAACATTAACATTTTTGATGCTTTCAATAAAATAAATGTTAACTATACTAAACTGAAAAAATAAATAAATAAATAATTGTAATAAATAAATAAATAAAATGTTTTATTTCAGCTATTTCCCAGGGCAACATTTGTAATTTTAAAACTAAACTAACCTGAACAAAAAAAAAAACAAAAACAAAATGAATAAATAAAATGAAATAAAATAGAAAATAATAAAATAAAGTAAAATAAAAATAATTAAAAATGTTTTATTTCAGCTATTTGCCAGGGCAATATTTGCCATTTTAATTTAGTTTTTAATTTAGTACTAAAATAAATTTTATAGACTTATACTGTATAAAACAGAAATTAAAACATAAAAAATGTTTAATACTTCAAATAAAATAAATGCTAAGTAAACTAAACTGAAAAATATATATACATACATATACATATATAATAATAAAATAAAATATTTCAACTTTTATTTCAGCTGTTTGTCAGGGCAACATTTGCTTAACTTAATGTACAAAAATAAATAAAACCTTAAAATAAACTTTTATATACTATATAAAACTGAAGTTAAAACATAAAAATGTTTGATACTTCAAATAAAATAAATGTTAAGTAAACTACAGTAAACTAAACAGAAATAAAAATAAAATAATGATATTTCAGCTTTTATTTCAGCTATTTGCCAGTTTTAATTTTAATTTAGTGTAACTTAATGTGCCAAAATAAATGAAATCTTATATAAAATTTATATACTGTATAAAAAAAACTACTAAAAATGACGGCAAAATTACTAAAACTTCAGCTGATATGAAAAGAAAATTAAAAAATTATATATAAAAATAGCTAAATCAAAATAGCTAATGATCCTACTCTCTCCAAAATAATGGTGTGAAGAATTCCAGAGAACCTTCTAATAAATAAAAAGGGCTGGAAATGTCCAGAAAAGTTTCTCTTACACATCCAGTATAACCTTCTTAACACCCATCTGCCGAAAATCTGCAGAAATGATCTCCCCTCCCGTCGCTCCACTCCGTGGGTTTGACATGTTGTTTTGTTCGGCTTGCACATTGCATACAATTCTGATGCAACCCGCTGTAAACGCTCACATTTTTTCAACCTCTGCCTGCGTGTGTGTGTGTGTGTGAGCGTCTGTTGTCTTGTTGTGTGTCGTGTGCCTCTCTGTCTGTTTGCAGAGCTCACACCACACTGACAAGCAGCAGATCACTAAGTGAAACAAAACACTCTTTAATAATTCAGACAGCCCCCTCTCTCTCTCTCTCTCACACACACACACACACACACACACACACACACACAAATCCCTTTAAGTCTCCATGCGTTTGGATGTCTCTGACGGGAGGCTGCTCTTTTTGTCTCGTCTCGTCTTTTATCCCCTCACACGCTCGCGGATGAAACCAGAAACAGGGCAGAAGAGCTCGTGGGAGTGAGTGTGTGTCCATCTACACACTCGTCTTCCCTCAATTTTAGATGCCAGCTCATCCAGTATCAGTTTTAAATGCTCTCTGAGTATCCCAACATGGGCTGTTTTTGCTTAATAGGCTCCTATTTATACGTAATCATCATTTGGCTTGACATGGATCACCGTAATCTAGATCTGCATGTCCGTCTTCTCTTTACGAGAAAGATGAAGGCATTTTTCCTCTCAATTTCGCTTTCAATGCGCTGATTGTTTTCCGAAATATAATTGCTGTTATCGTATGACTCCGCACATGCATAATACGAGCGCTATGAAATATTCATGAGCGTATAGTGAGCGCCGGCCAAAGCTGTGCGGGGTAACCCGAAACTCTGGGGGATGCTGGGTAATGGGGCAGAGGAGTTGTTTGTAAAATATATTAGCAATTTCTGAGTGAAAAAGTAAATCCTACACCATTTTTTTAGTGTAAATATAGAAAATCATGAATAGGGTCAGTTACACAAAAAAAAAGGTGTTGGATTTAATTTATAAGTATTTGTAACATTTACCAATAATTTCTAAGTGAAGTAAATAAATAAATAGAATTAAACAGTACATTTTTTTTTTTAAAAAAACTGTAGTCCAATAATATAATACTTGTTTTATTTATAGCTTTTTATAAATAAATTGTAAATAAATAAGTTATTATATAACCTTTTATACAAATATTTCTTTACAGTGTATACAGTTTAGTTCTCATTATGCAAAAAAAAAAATTAAAAATTAATAACCATTACAACAAAAACGGAGGTTAAAACATTTCAAATACTGATACTATTTGATACTTTAAATAAAATAAAATGTTAACCAAACTAAAGTAAACTAAACTGAAGTATAATTAAAAAAATAATAAAAATAAAATAAAATAATAATGTTTTATTTCAGCTATCTGCCAGGGCAACATTTGCATTTGTTTTAATTTAGTACTAAAATAAATAAAACCTTCAGATAAATAAAATTTTATAGACATATTTTGTATAAAACTGAAATGAAATGAATAAAATTTTTTTGATACTTCAAATAAAATAAATGTTAACTAAACTAAACTGAAATAAAAAAAATCTAAATTAAGTTAAATAGAAAAAAATAAAAATAAAATAAAAAATAAAATAAATGCTTTATTTATTTATTTGCCAGGGCAGTTTAATTTAATGTACTAAAATAAATAAAACTTTAAACTAAATAAAATTTTATAATTGATACTTCAAATAAAATAAATGCTAACTAAACTAAACTGAACTGAAATTTAAAAAATAGATTGAAATAAAATAAATAATAAATAAATAAATAAAAAATAATATAATAAATGCTTTATTTATTTGCCAGGGCAACATTTGTAATTTTTATTTAGTTTAATTTAATGTACTAAAATAAATAAAACCTTAAAATAAATAAGATTTTATATTTTATACTTCAAATAAAATAAATGTTAACTAAACTAACCTGATCAAAATAAAATAAAATTGAATAAAATAAACTAAGATCAAATAAAATAAAATAATATCATAAAAAATAAAATAAATAAAAGTTTTATTTCCATTTATTTCTATTTCTCAAATGTTGCATTGGCAAATAGCTGATCTGGTTGCATTACACAACCAGGTTTCATGGGTGACCGCAGATGATAAAGTGAAGAAGGTGAAGTGTGTGCGCCGTCGGACAGGTGGAGCTGTCAGGTGTGCATTTGATTAATGAAAGGCTTTTGGTACATAGTTATTCCACACAAAAAAAATCCGCACAGGTTCCTTTTTTCCCTCGCTCAACTTAAAACTAGCTGGACTAACCTCGACATCTGTCCAAACATGTCTGAAATTTTTTAAAACAACAAGCCCTGCCATATTTTTTGTTATTATTTGACCAACAACTGTTGTTTTTTTTTTAATACAGGGTGAATTCATTGTAGGGTCTCTTTTCACTTTTCCTCTCTGCCTTCATTTGTTATCCTTGTAATCGCTTTTGCCAAAACATTCACCCTTTTAATTAAATTTATAAGTCGACGTGGCTTTATCTCTCTCGGCGGTCTGGGGTCGGAAACCAGATTAGGCCGCTGTCACAGTTTTCTCTCGCTCTTTTCCGGATGCCGTATAAAAAAAGCTTCTGAAGTTGCTAAAGTAGTTAAACACTAAGAAATTTGGGTGAAAACAAACTGCAAAGGGAGAAAAGATGTGGGAGATCAATGTAGTTACAGTTATTTTTTAATTTTACTTTTCAATTTTCATTTACTTTTCAGCTATTATCAAATGTCTTAAAATACAAATAATAATTAATAAAAAAATATATAGTTATCTAGTAAAACAGTAAATATTTAAGTAATTAATATGAGTAACATGAGTAATTAATAATATATTTAATGTAATATAATATAATATAATATGAAGCTATGTGGTTTATAATGGTTTATAATAACTTATAAGAAGATATTTTAATTATTTCCTGTTATTTTAAAATGCAGTGAAACATGAATATTACATTATCAAAATAGCAAAATATATTGTAAATATTATATTATGTTGAATTATACATTTATATTTTTCAAGTGGAAGAAAAGAAAGATTGTTGGTGTTTTTGATGACTAAAGAATAATTAATATAATATATAATGTTGTATTATTACTGAAGTTATTTTAATTATTTTCAGTTATTTTTAAATGTTAAATGTTGTGAAACCTGAATAATAAA
>JAHKKF010433225.1:0-11881 GCA_019740295.1 Labeo calbasu | reverse complement strand
GCCTCAGAAGGAATAACGATGCATTTAGAGGGGGGTGAAAACTTTTGAACAGAATGAAGATGTGTACATTTTTCTTATTTTGGCAAACTATCATATTTTTTTCATTTAGTACTCCCTTCAGAAAATACTTACATCTTTCCCAGAAGACAAAAAAAAGTTCAATTTACCCTGAACTTCAAATTCAAAAGTTTTCACCCCCCAGCTCCTAATGCATTGAGTTTCCTACTGGAGCATCAGTGAGTGTTTGAATCTTCTGTAGCTAATAGCTGCATATGAGTCCCTCAGTTGTCCTAAGTGTGAAAAAAATGGATCTCAAAATCCTACAGTCATTGCTGGAAAGGGTTCAAATGCACAAAAATGCTGAAAAACCACTAAATTTGTGGGATTTTTCTGATTTTTTATTAATTCAACTACTATTTTTTCTTGTGGACTATGTGTAAACATCTTTATGTTAAATATCTTATTCAGGTCAGTACTAAATAAATAACGTGCAGTTTATATGATCCCACTTATTTTGGTAACATAATTAACATTTTGCAGATTCTGCAAGGTGTATGTAAACTTTTTCTTTAATGCAGGTCTTTATTTTGTCCACCAGGCTAAAACCATTAGTCCATTTGCTTCAAAATGTAAAAGCAAACCTACCTTTCCTTATGCCGCACGATTTGAGTTATCATTCAAGTCCGTAGCACAAACAACTGACTAGTTAGGCACCCAAGTTCAATAAGCGTGTAGTTACACTGAGACTTGCCATAGCAAGCACAACAAAACCCAATTTAGTATTTCCGATAGCATCAAGTTGAAAGTCTAAAATGCAGAGAAAAGTGGGTGAAAACATAAGGTTCATGTAAGCGTTCAAGCTTGTGACCCACAGATCCCTTGAGCTTGTTTATGGGAGTGAGTTAGGTGCTCTAGGGAGCGAGGGGGCCTCTAGTGCAGTGGTCTGGCCTTTCTAAACATTTGTGATGAATTAGATCATTTCCTCTTGCCCTGAGAAAGCAGGCAGCACAAATGACTAAATTAAAAATACCTACCCTCCTGCGGACAACCATGCTCTGCAAAGAGACAAGGGCTATAACGAGAGAGCCAAATAGGCTTTCAAATCCTGCCTATGCGCAAATCGTGAGCATATAAGACTTGACAGCTGTTTTCTCAGGGTCAGCAGTGGGAGAATCACATGACTGGCCTTTGTGATTTTTCCACCACTGCGTGAGCTGGTTTAAGAATTACTCTGTAACTGGTTAAAAGGAAAGTTTGTGAACAAAATTTAGATTTTGTCATCGTTTACTCACCCTGATGTCGTCCCAAACCTGTTTGACTTCCTTTTTTCAGAGGAACACAAAAAGCGATGTTTTTTCTTAAGGAGAAACATCAAAATATCATAGGCATGCATCAAATATATAAATAACAGGAAGATGCATTCAAACATTTGAAGTTGATGGCAAAAGTTGGCAAAATCAGCCATTTATTGAAATGAAAAAACTAAATGTGAACAAACGTCTCGATGAAATTTTTAAGTAACAGCTCAAACTTCAATATACCGAACATATATGTCATTGCAACAACAGTGTCATACAGTTTTGTTCATGGACATAGTCTCACACAGCCTCACGATGCAAGCCCAGAGAGGGAACGAACAGACAAGGAGCTATGGAGAAACATAGCATACTCGTCATCGCACAACGCTTTTCCGACAACTCTGTAAATTATATACATATTCTTACAGCATTTACACCTTTCGAAACAATAGTACCACAAAAATAATCAACCGCCAAACAGGAACTTTATGGACGACAGACAAATTGAAAACAAACCACATGAAGCCGAATGGTGTCATGATACTGCTGGAACAATATGACCAGTGCAAGGCTGACCGAGAGAAGTCGGGTGGGGGAGATCTCGAGAATAGACTAAAACATGCTTCTGCTGCGTCTATTCACAGAGGTTTATATACATACAGCTCGTATCCATCATAAGAATAAGTCAAAAAACTAAAAAGTGACAGAAAGAGAGGATCAAACGAAGTCTAAACACACTGCAGCTCTGCATTCATACCGATATGGCTTCCTGGCTCAGTGCGCCTAAGTGAACTAAAAAGCACCTGAAAGGTGCTGGCATCAAAACATCTGACAGACAGAAGCAGAAAGAACAAAAGAAAAAAGAAATATGAGTTGTTATCTGCACAGAGATGGCGTTGACGCAACGATCTTAAAGAGGCTCCTACATAAGCTGCATTACCTTGACGCCGCAAAGAGGCTGAGTGTCTAAGGAGTCATGCAGATTCAGAAGACAGCGAACACTGAATGCAAAAAGCGACTAAAAAGAGCCGTCAACTCAAAATGCTTTGCCATGTAATCTTTCGAGATTTCAAAGACAGTGCATGGGTTGCAAAAGTCCAGACCAGTTTGAAGAGGTCCGCTCCCTCTTTTAGACATGGGAGACTTTCTGAGACTCCCGTGCCTGCTTGATGCTGTAGAGCCACTTGATGACCCGGGCGTTGCGTTCAACGGCGGAAATACCGTAAGGAACGCGCTCCCCGGCGTCGTCTTCTTCGTCGGTCAGGTCGTCGTTGCTATGCCGTGACTGCTCGCAGTCCGAGCTGATCATGCTGGCACTACGGAAGTTGAGCGACACAATGTCAGAGTTCGCTCGGGCGAAGCTTTCCACACCTACGCTCTCCAGCTCCTCGGGATCCAGCCCACAATAGTTGAAGAAGCGCTCCACGTCTGCGCCGGCACGAGCGTAGCGGTCGCTCAGGTCTGACTTGGAGCGGTGCAGGGAAGGTCTGCGGGCTACAGAACTCCCCAACTCCAGCTCCGTAGCAGTGGTTGATAGTGTCTCTCTTTCAGAGGAGCAGGGAGCATTGTCACATGCAGCCAAGGCCTTGGCGCTAGGCTTGGGTGGCAGTGGTGGTGCGGAAGAGCTGCTGCTGCGGGCCGCTCTCAGTGGCTTGCCATTGCACATGCGCCGAATGTCTGAGGAGCTGTGGGAGGCGTGCAGCGGCGAGCGCTCGCCGTCGACCTCGCAAGACCTTTCCTCCAGCAGCCTGCGACTCAGGTTCAAGTTGCCTCCCTGCGGACTGTGTCGACCTTGCGTGGAAGGTGGTACCTTGAGCGAGTCCGCAAAAGAACGACATCCAGGTTCTGAGAGTTCGGACGAGCGATGCGGCGCCCAGCTACGTGCCCCAACTTTGTGCGACGTCCCCTTAGCCGGCCCCTCGGATGAGGAGGAGCTGTTCAAGATGTTCTTCAGGATCTCCAGGTTGAGATTCTCCCGTTTGGTGGTGGTTGCACAGGTGTCCGACTTGGCGTTGTTGTTGGAGGCTTTCAAGCCTGATCCCACACCGCCACTTCTCTTGACCGGAACCGGGCAGACGGGGGGCTTGGCCAGTACCTGTGGCTTGATGGGTTCTTGCTTAGCGTTGATGACCTCCTGGCTCTTCACGTACTTGGCCTTGTCGGCCTCGAGCCGCTCCACGGCGCTCAACCGCTTTGGGTTGGGCTCGGTCTGCCGGCGGAAGTAGTCGGGCCCCTTGTTGAGGATGCGGAGCGGGACGGCGGATGCAAAGGCCCCACCCTGGCCGGCGGGCTTGCTATCTGCCTGTAGCGTCTCGGTGGGCATCTCTGCTGGTCTCTCGGCGGCCGCCGTGGTGGATTCCGCAGTGGACTCTCGTCAAGGGGCAGCCTGGAGGCACACACATCAAGCCAGATGACCGGACTATTAATCCTGTCTCCACTGGCTGTCAGCAGTGAGGCCTCATACTCACAGCTCATTAATTAGCCCCCGCTTCCTCCACGCAGCCAGGCCCCGCACGGCAAAAAAAGAGAGCACTCAGCTCCAGTCAGTGTCAGTGCACCCGTCAGGCTCAGCCAGCTGGGAGGGAGCACCAGAGGATTGTGGGGAAAAGCCTTGTCGCTGCTCCTTTGTTCCTGGCCAAGGCTGAGAATCTGAAACACACAAGGACCAACCCTGTTAAGGGAGCAGGTGACATCACATTCCTAGCAACAACAGGAAGAGCTACGACTCTGGCGTGCTGTTGGCCGATGAAGTAAGCACTAGGAAACAACTAATAGAAACAGATGCACACCTCAGTATCAATATAATTTGGGTGGTGGTGATGAGCGTGGGAGAGACAATCTTAGACTTTAATCTAGGAATATTTATGTAGACGAGTTCACTGTGGTCCCATATGTATAACTGCAATTTATCTAGAGATTATCCTTATATGAAAATCCTTCGTTTATATAATATATTACTGCCGTTCATCTGTATAATCATCCGATAATGCAAAAAGAGAATTTGATTAGCTAGCTTTCTTATTTATTGCTTATAATTATTTCACATCAAAATGATATTTATATATTCTCATTCTCTAAAAAGAAGCTCATTCTCATACAAATGCAAGAAACAATGATTCAGCAATTTCTGTGCATGTGAGAGTGCAGGTTTTCTTTTCGCAGCCAGAGAAATACAGACGTATGATCAGGGCTCATGTTCCTGCCAAAACCCTCAGGCTGTTTGCAGGGGGACAAGAAAAAAAATACATTGAAGAGAGGAGGAAACACAAAATGGTGGAAAACTTTCCTGGTCTCATAAATAAAAGTAATTACAGAGGTTCTTGGACAAGAGTGTTGGTGGTAGCCACAATGGTTCTGGAAATTGCTATGACAAAGCATTTTATGGCACAAAAGTCTGTGACAATCTTCTGATTCAATCTAAGCACTGCAGAGATGAATAAAAGAAATAAACATCAGCGCAGCCATTACTGAAGCAGCACACAAGAATCACTTCTTTGTGCTCAGGCCCATTTTATTTTAAGCTGTCAGAAGCCTTGGGTGCTTAGATCAAAAGGTATACCCTTTCCTGCTTATATAGTTTAAATTTAAAAAGTGGTCTATCATTTAAAAAATGCTAGTTATATTTCTGTCAGGCAGTCCAGAACAATCTAGAACAATTTCTAGATTCAATTAGAGTACTCGATTATAAAAAATCTTTGTTTGCATTTTGCCCGTGTTGATTTACTGTTTAAATGCCAGAAGTGGCGCACTCCAGATGAGAATCCATAAAAAGCATTTCCAAGGCTGCACGAAATATAAAAACTAGGGCTGTCGAATGATTAATCACGATTAATCGCATACAAAATAAAAGCTTGAGTTTGCCTAATGTATGTGTGTGTATTGTGTGTAATTATTATGCATATATAAATACACACAAATTAACATATATACTTAAGAGACATGTTATTTATGTGCAAAATATTTTTATTTACATATAACGTAAATTATATAAAATTATAATAAATAAATAAATATTTCTTAAATATATACATGAATGTTTTGTATTTTTACTTACTTTGTATGCAATTAATCGCGATTAATCGTTTGACAGTCCAAAACCATTTAAAAATCTAAATAAAGAATAGTGCTACTGTGAATTCACAAAGGCTGTGATTCAGTTAAATACATATATGCGCTGCAGGTTTATTATGCACTTTATGTATATCCGTGTAGACTGCGAGCATCTCAAATCGGCTCAGTTCACAGTAAATGCTGCTTCACACAAACAGTTATCAAACAATCGTCAGGCCATTGGCGCCCTCTACAGGCATTTGATATAATACATAATGTTCCTAAGTTATGATTATAATGTGTTATTACATTATGTATTTTAAGTGTTTTCTTCAATAAAACCATGTGATTACTTTCTTTATATATTTTATTTGGACCAATTATTATTGCTGCTATTATATATTTAAGTAATTTTAAAGTCTCTTGTTCGCTTAGGTCTATTTGTATTATCACAAAAAATTACTTGATTAATTGACAGAATAATCGACCAATTACTTGATTACCAAAATAATCGTTAGTGACAACCCTAATGACATGACAGCGTTTGTCACTACAAGGTATAGTTAACGTCAAACCTGTGTGAAACATTATCTTACAATGACACCCATATCTGAAGTGTAACACTTAGTTTTTCATCATTTTGTACATCTCGACCTTAAACCATTCAAATCCAGTGATTACAAGCTCACAAGGGATTTTACTGTTGTGTGGCAATCAGCTTTGCAGAAATATCATATAATTTAATTACAAAAACTCCCATTGGCAAGTGAACCTCACTGGACCCGAAAGCACTCATTTTTTTTCCACCCAAGCGCTTAAAACATCCCCAGAGTCACTTTTGGGCTAGATAGAGGCTTTCCAAAGTCTTGAAATGTCAGAGGAAGTATCAAAGAAAATAGAATAAGATGGCCTTTAAAAAGACAATTCTGCTTGTCTAAAGACAATTCAAGTTTGTCTAAGGGCAAAAATACAACATGTATAGGATTCGTACAGATACTGTTAAACGAACTTTTAGGACTTTAAAGGACTTTTTCTTTGATTTTCTACTGTTTTATACAAAGAAGTCAGAAATAAAAGATTCATGAACACGCTCCGAAGTCACGAACTGAATAATGATTTGTGAACCTTTCAGGTCAGGATCTGAATCAGTTCCTGTTGGAATCAAATGATTCGTGATCCTCACTCTGACGTCCCTTTTATTTCAGGTCACGACTGGGATCGCGGATCGCGAATCATTCAATTCGCAAAATGATTCATGAACCCGATTTGAGGTCCCACTCGTGATCTGAAGTCCCGATCTGAATCAAATGATTCACGATACACAAAGTTCTGATATAAGTCAAACGATTCACGGAACCCGCTCCGAATTCCAGATATAACTCAAGTGAATTGCGATACGTGATTTGAAGTCCCGATCTGAATCAAATGATCTGCGATCGATTGGAGCACTTTGAAACAGTGAATCGTTTTGCAATACAATGGTTTAACCTAAATTTCGAAAAGCTCAGTTTTGCCCGTGCTTTTTAAATAAAAATTACAATATTGAAATTTAAAAATGAATGGCTCTTTTAACTTGATCCGTTTTTTGCTAGTGAATCGCTTGAAATGAATGATCGAAGTGGCTCACTCAACTAATTCGGCTCATCTGTTCCTCTTTTCGCAACTTCGGCCATGTTTACACATCACTGTCAGCCCTACTGAAATAAGCAAAAAAGTATGACGTTTTTTGAATTTGCTCAAACATGTGCTTACTCAAACAATTAAACATTTCATAGATATCTTGTCTTTCAGTAATTCAAGCACTTTTCAAGTACCTCTTCAGGAATATTGATATTTTCAAGGGTTTTCCAGGCCTTAAATTTCGAAAAGTCAAGCACTTTAAGCACCTTGTACAAACCCTGATATACAATCTTTGTGTGTTTTTCGAAAAATTAAGGAATACATTTATTTTTAGTGCCAATCGACAACATGCCACAGATTAACAAAGCTTAACTTGAGTTTAAAACAGAATATTGCTGGTGAAAAAACACAGACATATGCATATAAAACAAACTCTACAAGTAAATACATAATTATATGTTCCAGTGCTAGCATAAAAGCACTGCTCTTGAGTAATTTTAAGAAATACTACACTCTATACTAACCTTTTTTGCCATTTGCAGAACACTGGCAGGGCAAAAACATGCATATACAGCAAACAGCTTTGTAGTCACCTGGGATTTAGCTAGACATAATATGAGCAGACTGTGATGAAAACTGTTTTCAGTTCTTTAATAACGCTATCAACAATGACTGTTTATATGTTTCAAGAAGGGGTCAGTGATTATGAGCCTAAACAGCATACGGGCAATGGGCCTTTCTCTTCAAACATAATTACAGAACACAGAGGAGTCTAAAACCCGGGTCATGCAGAGAGTAATAATTGTAACGATCTCCCTAAACGCCCCCACAAAGAAAAAAAAAAACAGTCGCCTTTAATCCTCTGTGTTGAGTGCTGTAGCCCCTTCCCCCAAAACAGAGTAAGCCCAGCTGTGGGACTCCAGCCAAGAGCCATCTCACATCATTTCATCTCCCTCCAAAGCCCTTCTGAATTATCAGAGCCAAAGACAATCCCCACAGCTTTCTCAACGTACCCGCTCACCCTTATCGTCCATGTAAGAATAACACTTTACCTCATCGCACCATCCCTGTGAACTGGCCTACTGAAATGAAACAGCGTTTTGTAAAACGGATATTGGAATGACTTGCTCCAAGACCAGGCCTCTTTACATATGGAGACCTCTATATGAGATCCTGTGTTTATTAGAAACATACCCATCATGTGTGTCCTCCAGTGTTTACAAATAATCGTTTCTACCCTTAAAAGACCACAATGAGTTGCTTTTAGTGGTAAACACTTTACGTTAAGGTTAAATTTTAACACTAGTTAAACTTATAGTTCACCCAAAAATGAAAATTGTCATTAATTGCTCACCTTCATGTCATTCCAAACCCGTAAGACCGTTCATCTTCAAAATACAAATTAAGATATTTTTAATTAAATCCAACAGCTTCCTGACCCTGCATAGACAGCAATGCTACTGACACGTTCAAGGCCCAGAAAGGTAGTAAGGACACTGTTAAATTAGTTCATGTGATATCAGTGGTTCAACCGTAATGTTATGAAGCTACGAGAATACTCAATGCGTATTTGAGGTGTTTACCATTTCACGTGTACAGCTAGCATACCGTAAAGCACATATAAAGAGAGTGCGTTTCCCATGTTAGGAATGCGCTCTCAGCTGTATTAGTGTTATACTGTATGACCACGTAAGCCACATTCCAGTACGCCTCAGGTCATAAAAATCACAGAAACACGCACAGAAAATACGCCACATCAGCTGAGCTGTCTGGCAATGTAGCAACACCACCATTAAATCCATCTTGTTTTCTGAGAGGCCAATTTTTTTTTTTTTTTAACTCCAAACACATGATGATCACGCAAAGAGTTCAGCATTTTAAAACCGAAACTGAGAAGAGGAGGCCACACGACTAGTACAACAACACTTTAAACGTCCACAAGATTCACGCAGGTCTGTTGCGTTTATCAACTCTGAGATGATATTAAGCACTAATGTCCCACTGGGTGTACTGGGTTACAAAATCTTGTAGAAAACAAAGAGAAGATTGGATTTCAGCTGAAATCCTTTTATCACATTTGCCTAAAGGCCAGTCGTCTGGTAAGATTTCTCTTGTGACGAGAGCTACAGTATCATCCTGCTTCACAGCAAAACCGGTTTTTATTAAACCTGCTTTGCTTCTGGTGTCAAAACAATACATATATATGTATATAGTTTACATAAACCTTGGAAAAATTCTGCAAAATGTTCATTATTTTATCAAAATAAGAGGGATCATACAAAATGCATCTTATTTTTTATTTAGTACTGACCTGAATAAGATATTTCACACAAAAGTTGTTTACATATTGTCCACAAGAGAAAATAATGGGTGAATTTTTAAAAACGACCCCGTTCAAAAAGATTTTTAATACTGTGTTGTTACCTGAATGATCCACAGCTGTGTTTTTTATTTTTATTTATTTATTTTTTTGTTTAGTAAAAGATTGTTATTGAGTCCCTTGTTTGTCCTGTACAGTTAAACTGCCCGCTGTTCTTCAGAAAAATCTTTTAGGTCTTACAATTTTTTTGGTTTTTCAGTATTTTTGTGTATTTAAACCCTTTCCAACAATGACTGTATGATTTTGAGATCCATCCTTTCACACTGAGGACAACTGATGGACTCATACGCAACTATTACAGAAGGTTCAAACACTCACTGATGCAAGGAAACATGATGCATTAAGAGCTGGGGGGTGAACCACTTTTGAATTTGAAGATCAGAGTAAACTTAACTTATTTTGTCTTTTGGAAAACATGTAAGTATCTTCTGAAGGGCAGAACTAAATGAAAAAATATGACATTTAGGCAAAGTCAGAAAAATGTACACATCTTTATTCTGTTCAAAAGTTTTCACCCCCAGCTCTTAAATGCATGGTTTTTCCTTCTGAAGCATCAGTGAGTGTTTAAACCTTCTGTAATAGTTGCATATGAGTCCCTCAGTTGTCCTAAGTGTGAAAAAATGGATCTCAAAGTCATACAGTAATTGTTGGAAAGGGTTCAAAAACACAAAAATGCTGAAAAACCAAAGAATTTGTGGGACCAAAAGGATTTTTTAAACAAAAAAACAGCTGTGGATCATTCAGGTAACAACACAGTATTAAGAATCAAGTGTATGTAAACTTTCGAACAGGGTCATTTTTATAAATTCAACTATTTTCTCTTGTGTACTATATGTAAATGTCTTCTATGTGAAATATTTTATTCACGTCAGTACTAAATAAAAAAAAAAATAAGATGCATTTTGTATGATTCCCCCTTATTTTGATTTCTAAAAACAAACATCACTGTCTTAATAGTACATATGCAGAGGAAGTTGATTTGTGATTATCTAAAGAGCATCTTGACCATAATAAAAGCAAGGCTTTTGGCCTGACTGTATATTCATGCTTGCAATAGTTTCATAAGATTACACCACAGCTAGCCGTGATGGCACCGAGCTAAAAAGAACGAGCTGTAATATTGAGACTGTCAGTGTGTTGATAAACTGCTACATAAGCAACAGATTCTAGTGTCCATCTGTTATCTGCTCACACCAGCAGCAGCAGCAGCAGCACGAGGCTGTGACATTAAAGCTGGTAGTGTGCTGTGTGCAGTGGGCTGGACTACAGACTCATGGAGCCAGCAGATGAGCCCCGTCCCTCAGGGGGAAGCAGCTCATTGGCTCTTTCCTCCTGTCACTCATCCAGACATGGGCCCACCCTCACAGCAGGTGTGTGTGTGTGAATGTACCCGAGCCCTTGTTACATAATAATATGATGTATAGAAGCTACACGACCAGTCGCAGTGTCACGCAGTGTCTGTTCCACTGTGCAACAGCTTGTCTACAATGGACGCATTGTAGAGAGCAATCCAAATCCATATGAACTTTGTTCTCTGTGACAATAAATGCGTTTATGTAAGAACAATATCCATATTTAAAACTTTATAAAGCTTTATACGCTTGTTCATGACAGACTAGCGTTCCAGCAGATGACAGAGGTGAATGCAGTGACAAATGCAGAAGTGCAGTGGAGAGAGCAAAACAAAACACCGGTCACGAATTAAAAGTATAAAACAAAGATTTGTAAAGAAAGTTGGATGCCAAAAGGAGACTGGTTTTACTTTGCTGTAAACAAAACTTGGTTGGAGACAAGCATATTCTCACCGTAGCGAACGTTTGACAATTAGTGAAAGCTACAGATAACAGATTATAAAGTTTTAAATATGGATATTGTTCTTACACAACCATATTGAATCGCTTTAAAAGGCCTTTATTAACCACCCGAAACCATGCGGAGTACTTTTTTTTTTTTATAATGTATGGGTGCAGTTTTTTGGGCTTCAAAATCTTAAACTCCATTCACTGCCATTAGAAAGCTTGGAAAAGCCAGGACATTTAGTAATAAAACTCTGATTGTATTCAGCTGACAGAAGAAAGTCATATATACGACCAGTCAAAAGTTTTTGAACAGTAAGTTTTTAATGTTTTTTAAAGAAGTCTCTTCTGCTCACCAAGCCTGAATTTATTTGATCCAAAGTACAACAAAAACAGTGAACTATTTTTACTATTTAAAATAACCGTTTTCTATTTGAATATATTTTAAAATGTAATTTATTCCTAGGATTTCAAAGCTAAATTTTTAGCATCATTACTCCAGTCTTCAGGGTCACAAGATCCTTAAGAAATCATTCTAATATGCTGATTTGCTGCTCAAAAGCCTTCGTTATTATTATTATTATTATTATTATTGTTGTTGTTGAAAATATAATTTTTCCAGTTTTCCAGAAAGTTCAGAAGAACAGTATTTATCTATAACAGAAATCTTATGTAACATTATAAATGACTTTATCATAACTTTTGAACAATTTAAAGCATCCTTGCTAAAAAAAAAA
>JAHKKF010433051.1:0-16905 GCA_019740295.1 Labeo calbasu | reverse complement strand
TGACAAAGCTTTAGAGCAAATAAACATTTTTTTAATTAAATAATTTAGCTGTAATGTGTCTGTGTATATAAAAAGCTAACTTTAATGACTACATTTAAGGACTACATTTTTTTTAATGGAACTGAGTACCTATGCAAGTGCAAGCTTTCCAATAACCAATAATGCAGATAAATATAAGGTCATTTATGACGTAATACAGTTAAACGACAGCAAAAAGATATCAAATCAGTATCCTATGAACACAATTCAAATTGCACACAAAGATAAATAATAAAATAAAATAAAATAAAATAAAAGAGGGAAATTATCAACTGACAAAACTTCAGTACAAATAAACTATTTTTTTAATTAAATCATGTAGCTGAAATGTGTCTGTGTATATACAAAGCTAATTCTAATGATTTTGTTTTAATGGAAGTGAGTATCTAGAGTGCAAGCTTTCCAATGACCAAAATAATGCACATAAATATATTTATTCATGATTTAATACAGTTGAACGATAACAAACAGATATAAAATCAGTATCCTATGAACACAATTCAAAATGCACACAAGGATATATTAAAAATAAATTACATTAAATTAAATTAAAATAAAATAAATTTATTTATTTATGATTTAATACAGTTGAATGATAACAAAGAGATATAAAACCAGTATCCTATTAACATGAATCAAAATGCACACAAAAATTTAATTAAATTAAAAAATTGTATTAAATCAACTGACAAAGCTTTAGAACAAATAAACTTTTTTTTATTAAATAGTTTAGCTGAAAGGTGTGTGTATATACAAAGCTAATTCTGAGTATATTTAAGGTCATTATGGATTTTTTTTTTAATGGGAGTGAGTATCTAGAGTGCAAGCTTTCTAATGACCAATATAATACAGATTTCTGATGTAATACAGTTAAATGATAGCAAAGAGATATCAAATCAGTATCCTATGAACACAATTCAAAATTAAGATATATTAAAATAAAATTAAAAATCTTCACAAAAAACAAAACAAAAAAAATCTTAAAAACAGTAAAATTATCGATTTTTAAAGCTTTAAATTATAATAATAATAATTATGTATAAATACACACTTACGTGTGTGTTTGTGCGCATGTGTGTTAGAATAAAATACATTTGTAATATATTACATTTATAAAATTAAATTAAGTCATTAAATTATTATTTTTTAATTTTATTAAAGCTGAGTTTGTCGTATTTATCTACTTTCTGGAGACAGCTTTGCTCCAAAACTCACAAAGTAAGAAAAACCAACATAAACACAAGCAAAGTCACTTGGTGAAATGAATGACATTTACCACTAAATACCAAGACACCATTCAGACCTGTCAACAGCGCCCTTTATAAATTATGAACGCTACCCGATGCAGAGTTTTTCAGCACATGACCACTGAAGATATATTTAGCAGGACTAATTAATGTCAACTGCTTGATCCTGCATTTAGAGGCTAATTTAGACTAAAAAGCAGATATACGTTCATAGGGTCTCAAAGCGAGACACAAGGCCCTCCGGCACCTATTGCTTCTGAATTCATAAACCAACCAACATGCATTTGCTTATACCCACACACATCCTGTTAGAGATGCAAAAACAAGTGGTTTAAAGCAATTTCATGACTTGACAAGTCATTTAAAGGTATCTCTAATCTTTAACTCTCTCAGACCGCACTGACTCATGTACAAACACAAATGCAATGCAGAATACGGCTCACACAGTGTGTCACTAGTCAAGGTGTTTGATGTTTGCTCAGAGTACACAGACTGGGCACGGACAGCCAGCGCCTTTGGATAAGAATATGAATATGTCACAATGCACTTTGCATTATTTCACTTCAACAACATGTAGAGCAGCCAGGAAGTACTATATTCAGGGATAGTATTTCATTCTCTCAACGAGAACATGAGCTGAGCTCAAACCAGACTCTATTGCAAAACCAGGAAGGAAGAGATGTGAAAATTTGACATGAACAGAAAAAAAAACCTGACAAAACTAAACAGACTCACTGAATCAGCAGAACCACAAAGCATGAAAGTTTTTTTTAGTTATGCTGAGTAGTAGAAGTTTGAAATACACAACACTCTCATACAAACATCAAAGAAATCATCAACGACTCACTTTTCTGTACCAGGTGCATTCTTCCCAGTGGACATGGTGTAATTTGTTGTTGGTTGTCCTCCTCCTTTGGGCCTTATGGCCACACAAACACCTGCTTGAAGTGCTCAGGCTCCCTGTGAAGAGCTTTCTCTCAAAGCTCCGGTGGAAAGTCACTCTCACTGCGTGTGAAGATGCTGCATGGATGAGGAATGTTGGAAAACTCGAGCTGGCAGGGAATACGGATCAGTGTTCCCCTCAATCAACAGCTCGATTGGCACAAGTGGGTGTGTGATGTGAGAACACAAAGTTCTTGACTCCTCCTCGAACTCACAGCAGGATTACTGGCAGGAGACCACAGCAAAGGGACAGAAGTTAGTAGCGCCATCTAGTGCTGGGGTGAAGGAGTGGTTTTTATGACGCACAAATAATTTATAGGTAAATTAACAACTTAATTTGTTTGTCATTTATTTATTTTAAATATTTGTTTGGTCATTTTTACCAAACTATTTTTAAAAGTGCATACATTTAATTATATCCAATATTTATTCATGTATTTATTTATTTATTTATTGTTCACGAACAGGTAAAGGAGTGATTTTTATGACGCACGAGTTATATGTTTGTAGCTAAATTATTTACTTTAGTTTATTGTAATTTATTTATTTTAAATATGTATTTGGTCATTTTTACCAAACAATTTTTTTAAATGCATACATTTAATTGTATTTAATATTTATTAATGTATGTATTCATGAATTTATTCACAATCAGATAAAGGAGTGATTTTTATGACGCACGAGTTATATGTTTGTAGCTAAATTATTTACTTTATTTTATTGTAATTTATTTATTTTAAATATTAAAAAAATGCATACATTTAATTATATGTTATATTTATTAATGTATTTATTTATTTATTAATTATTCACGATTAGGTAAAGGAGTGATTTTTATGACGCACGAGTTATATGTTTGTAGCTAAATTATTTACTTTATTTTATTGTAATTTATTTATTTTAAATATGTATTTGGTAATTTTTACCAAACTATTTTTTTAAATGCATACATTTAATTGTATCTAAAATTTATTAATGTATTTATTCATTAATTTATTCACGATCAGATAAAGGAGTGATATTTATGACGCACGAGTCTTTGTTTGTAGGTAAATTATTAACTTTTATTGTAATTTATTTATTTTAAATATTTAATTGGTCATTTTTACCTAACTTAAAAATTAATTATATGTAGGCATAATATTTATCATTGTATTTAATTTATTAATTTATTCACGATCAGGTAAAGGAGTGATTTTTATGTCGCACGAACTATATATTTGTATATTATTTACTTAATTTTATTGCAATTAATTTTTAAACCTCTAACTGATCATTTTTACCAAATTTGTTTTAAATGCATACATTTGCATACATGCCTGATAAGTATTTCTTCGTGTTTTTTGTGTTTCTTAATTGCACCTTTGCGAATGGCAAAACAAACGCACAGTAATATGGCATTTTTCAGAGCAATAGCATTATAAGCCTTAAAACGAAATAGAAACAAAAAACAAAAGAACATTTAAGAACATTTAGGCTACACAAGTTAAAAAAAAAAAAACTGAAACACATAATAGCGCATATAGGCCTATAAATAATTCACTAATATGTTGTACATTTGATTTCAGTCTCTTAATCAGTTTTTAGGCCGGTATAAAATGACCAAATATATCCACCTTATTTTTCAATGTGGAAATTGAAAAATAAGGTGAATATGCGAGACTTCCGGTTCATTAACTGTTGTGGGGAAATAACAACAAGAATAAAAAGTGGAGTAAACGTGTGTGTTTAAAATTAAGATAATACATAAAATTAATATGGTAAAACACACCAGTTTGCAAAATTGAGCAGCAAAACGAGCTGTTTTGTAGGCAGCTGAGACCGGAAGCCAGACCCATTAAATTTACAAATGGCTGCGCCGCTCTTACGGGAAAAATACGGTGGATAAAAATAATTAAAAACCCCCTTCACCCTCCTTTAGATTATCAGCAAGGCCAAAAGGTAAATTTTCCCACAACAATAAAAAACGCAATATTTTAATGAATATCTTTCTGTAGTTTCTAATTCTTAAGAAACTTGTTCTTACTGTAAATGATTTTAAGACTTTTTACAAGGGAAAACTCATTAAGAATGACATCAAATCTAGGCAAAGTCTTGAGAAACTTGTTTTTGTGAATAAAACAAAATACAATGTAGGCAAACACAAAGAAATTAACAACAAGATCAATAGCATGGTCACTGCCAGAAAAGTTTAAATCACAGTTGATCTATTTTACTAGTAGTACGTCCAGTGACGAACTATTACAGTTTGTCGTTGGACGTCAATTCACGTGATGCATCGAGCTGTCAGTCGTTTGGCGCCATTGTAACTTTCTACCACTAGAAGGCAGTAGAGTTAATGTCTGTTTTCAATAAGACGTGAAGCCGTTTGGCCGCCAGAGAGCTTCACAGCCATGAAGAACGATAATAATAGGATTAAACTGCTGTTGAGGAAGTAGCCAAGTCCATAAACCAACACAAGGGTGAGTAGATTGATATTTTTCATATTACTTTGGGTAGGGACTTGGGAGTTTGGAGTTTTATTTACTGCTCAAATTTTCCCATGATTTGTTGGACCTCTTAAGTGAATTCATCCCCATTTACAAAATCATCTTTTAACTAGTTACTGTACATAGTGAAATGTCCTTTCAGGACACAAAATGTAATACAAGTTCATTTTGTCAGGGTTTAGTTTCGTGATCATGACAGGCTGAATGTACATTAGTGGACTTGAAAGACTTGAAAAAGAAACGACCATCACAAACAGATTGAAATATTGCCTTTATAATTATTGTCAAAATAAACATCTTACATCAACATTTTAGCAACATGATATAATCTAAATTTTTCATGTAAAATACTTTATACATCATAGATTTTAAAATAAAACATTGTGCTTTATTACACGAACAGGCACGTTATTTAAAATGGCTTTGGTTTGTAAAAAGTTTACAATAAATTACAATCAGCAACATTTGTTAGAAAACATTTGGCCTTTTTGGTCATTGCACATATAATGTCAGTAGGAAAAACCCCTCAGTGTGATCAAAATTACAAAATAATGCCGTGGGTGTTTATGCAATTAAACAAAGCGTTTCGTTTTTAAATAAGAAAACACATCTTGCATAGGCAAAGTAAAAAAGAAAAGTAAACAAAAAAAATTATCAGTCTCACAGATACATTAAGCATTAAAACAGCTAAAACAGCTCATTTTAACATAACTACGGTAAAATGGGATCTCTCAAAACTCAGGCTTAACAGTCTGAATTTGCTTCTCTTTTTGTGGATTTATAGGTCATATTGTTTGATACAATTTGGAATGATTAAAAAAGTCAGTGATATTAAGACAAATGATCCCCCTCGTCCTCAGTCACCCAGAGAAGTCATCAGAGATATTCAAACTAAAGCAGAGACGTTAATTCTGTTTTGATCCTATCTTACAATATAGCACCATAGAGACGATCATCGCCGCAAGCTGAAAATGTGAACAGAGAGAGAAATAATTAGTCACGCTTCTTCAGAAATGTCATAAGTGGCCTTTTGTAATTATTCACCTAACAAGGGAAATAAATGCTTTAACCATTAAAGACAACAGGCAAAATTTACTGTATTTGTTTCCTTAAAAAGAATAGAATTTGCTGACAGTTTAACTGAGGCCAGTCCAAGATAAAGATGCATTTGTCTGTTAATCAGAACAGATTTGGAGAAATTCAGCATTACATCACTAGCTCATCAATGAATCCTCTGCAGTGAATGGGTGCCGTCTAAACAGCTGATAAAAACATCACAGTAATTCACAAGTTATTCACACCACTCCAGTTCATCAGTTAACATGTTGTGAAAAATTGCTCTGTATCCATTATTAAGACGTTTTAAACTTTAAACTGTTACTTCTGGCCAAAATATCCATAAAGGTATTTGTTTTTGCATGTAAACAGTGCTTGATCTGTGCATATTTCTCTCCTGATTCAGACGAGATGTCTTTTTCACTGGAGAAAGCAATATTATGAATAGAGGACTCGCATTTTAGCTGGAAACAATGGTTTTAAAAAGACTTGAAGATGGATTTGTTTATGTTTTGTTAATGTTTTTATCAGCTGTTTGGACTCTCCTTCTGACGGCACCCATTCACTGCAGAGGATCCATTGGTGAGCAAGTGATATGCAAAATGACTACAAATCTGTTCTGATGAAGAAACAAACTTATCTTGGATGAGTTGAGGGTGAGTAAATTTTAAGCAAATTTAAATGTTTACAAAAATGGACAAAAAAAGTATCAAACATTCTGTACAAAAGTGTGCACAACTGATATCCTCACTTCTAAAATGTGAGCACAATAATTTAAAGAAAGAAAGGATGTCTGGTACCTCAAGAGCAGCGATGCCCAATGCTACAGCTATGATGGTAACTGAATTATCATCTATTAGCTTCCTCAGGGCTGGGAAACAACCTGATATAGGCTAAGAAAAAAATAGACAAAATGTTATGATATTTATATGTTGCATGATATAACCAAAAAGCATGCAAACTAGAATTGATTCAAGGAATAAACATGCAAAGAGATGAACCCACCGAATTAAAAGCTGTATTGTCATCGCATGGACTGCCTTTACAGCATTGATCTGGGTAAACACTGTATTTTTCCACAAAGGGAGAACCTGTGAAATCCGTATAGTTGTAGAATCCACAGCAGTTCAGCTAAAGGAGAGACAGAAGAAATAAAGAGTTTTGACATCAGCTAAATTCAGCCAAATGTACTTGAAGTGACATTTTTGACAATGGATGTTAACATATAAATACTTTTTTTACTTGCTCAGGTGTTGTGGCACACTTTTAAAGACTGTTCTTATATGAGGCAAAGTTCTCAAATGATCAAATGTACAATATTAAACTGGAAAATGCTTGCATATCATTTTATTTTAGGATTTTGTTTAATTAAAAAAAAATAAAAATCTGTTTCTGTAATAATAATAGCAATTATGTTAAAAATAATAATACAACTACCACCAACAATAATAATGATAACCTAATAATAATAATAACTTTTATTTCCTTCTTTATTAACTAAAGTGTCACAAACCGTGGTCATGGTCGTGTTAAATAGTCCAGTGATATCTGAATTTGTCCCATATTCTTTTTTGATGCTTTTGACAACTTCGTTTCCGAACTCTTTTATCAGGTTTTCAGCCTGAAATATACAAATGAGGAAGTTTGAGTATTTCCTTGGGTTCAGTGCAGACAAAGGAGTATTTTATATATGGGGTGTACAGACTTACCAGAGGCTTAAAGACCAGTAGCACAATTGCTCCAGCAACTTCAGCAATGAACACGATCAGAATAATGATGAAGAACTGAGGAGAGAGATTGACAGACAGATTTCATGAATGAATGGAGGTACAAATAGAAGTTCACTGCAGTAATCCACCTTTTAATAATTAACTAATGATTGCGATTGGTAATTGTGACTTTTTACCTCACAATTTTGACTTTTTTCTCAGAATTGTTTGTATCTCGCAATTGTGACTTTTTCTCAGAATTGCGAGTTCATATCTCACAATTTTGACTGTATTTCTCAGAATTGCGAGTTTTTATGTCACAATTCTGACTTTACAACTTCCAATTACGAGTTTATATCTTGCAAATCTGAGAAAAATTCAGAACTGCAAGATACAAACTTACATTTGCAAGAAAAATGTCTTTTTATCTTGCAGTTCTGACTTTGTAACTCTCAACTACGAGTTTATATTATGCAATTCTGAGAAAAAAGTCAGAATTGTGAGATATAAATTTGCATTTGTAAGAAAAAAAGAAAAAATTGCAAGATACGAACTCGCATTTGCAGGAAACAAATCAGAATCGCAAGATACAAACTCGCATTTGCGAGAAAAATTGGATTTTTTTCTCACAATTCTGACTGTAACTTCACAATTTTTTCAATAATTGAGTTTTTCAATAATTTTTGAAAAAAAGTGTGAGTTTGTTATCTTGCAAATCTGAGAAAAAAAAGTCAGAACTGCAAGATACAAACTCGCATTTGCGAGAAAAAAGACTGAATTTTTATCTTGCAATTCTGACTTTATGGCTCGCAGTTGTGAGTTTATATCATGCAATTCTGAGAAAAAAGTCAGAATTACAAGATATAAACTTGTATTTGTAAGAAAAAGTCAGAATTGCACAATACAAACTGGCATTTGCGAGAAAAAAGTCTGAATTTTTATCTCGCAATTCTGACTATAACTCTTAATTGAGTTTATATCAGTAATTTAAAAAGAAGTAAGAATTGCAAGTTTATATCTTGCATTTTCTACTTTATTTTTACTTTATTAAGAAATATTTACAAGTATATGTATTTATTATAATTTTTATTTAATTTATATGATAAATAAATACAATTATTTTGTACATAAATAACATATTTATATGTATAATATACATTAATTTGTGTGTATTTATATATACATAATAATTACACACAGTACATACACATATATTATTCAAATTCAAACTTTTATTTTGTATGCGATTAATCAAGATTAATCGTTTGACAGCCCTAATATTATATATATGACATTTATACAGTCCTTTAAATGTAAACCAAAAGCTAAACATAAAAAAATATATTGTTGTTTTTGTTTTATATTTTAATTTCTCTAAATTTCATTTTTGGATAAACTGTCTCTTTAAGGGTGTACACATTGTGTGAACCTCATTACAGTATGTGTGGTTTCAGTGTACTGTGACGTACCATCAGCAGCATACACCTGCTCTCTTTGATCGCCCCACAGCAGCCCAGGAAGCCCATGATGAGCAGCAGAGCGCCCACTGCGATTAGGAGGTATCCCACATTCTGCACCTGCTGCAGCTCACTTGGAGCTCCGTCTATTTTGTTCAAAAGACCCAGGATAGATCCACTGTCTACCTTCACCCAGATCCCCACACCCAGAATAGCTGCTCCTGCTAGCTGCACCACAAAAACGCAAACAGATTTGATTTAAACACGTGCCACGGTTCTCATATCAACACCCTAAAATGTATTTAGACCACAGCAAGCAGACAAGATACTTATTTTGCCTTCACAGCATCGGCATGTTTTGTAGCAATACGATTTGCATGCGACCCAGCTAAACCACATGGAAATCAGATTATTTGCTTGTTTGTTGGTCTATTACTTAGATTTGGAGAAAATTAGGCAACACTTTTATCACAATTGGTATTCAATATATAGTCTTGAGTCACTTCACTGAGAAAACAGCAGCTGAGAACGCAAATGTAAATAGATATTTTGGAGTGAGATGAACTATTTACTCCAGATGCGTCACTGTCTTTATGCAAAACACAGTCAGGTGACATTAAAGCAGGAAAACCTGAAGTGACTTTGACTTTGATTGCAAATATAATCAGCTCAAACAAACATGAGCTTTACTTACAAAGATGATTCCATTGAAGAGGAACATCATCATTTTCAAAAATCCAAAGCAACCCATTTTTATTGGATGGATATGACACCTAAAAAAATACAATAAACAAGAATTAACAACATAGAATTGTTAATATTTGCATTTTTATTGAATGAATATACAATAAACACCATTGATTGCATGATTTTGTGAGACAAAGTACACTGTAAGTTCAGGAAAAGATGGTGGTTTTGCGGCAGTAAATTATTTAACTACAACTCTCGTTAAACCCAAAACGCAGGTCAAAAGTTCATGTGAACCACACAAACTCTTTAATAAGCTTTTCTTGAAAAGTAAACATAAAATATTGTAACACTCCAAGAATACGCCTCATTCTAAGTACCTGAAATTAGCCCTTGCTCAACACTAAGGACGGGTCAACAAATTTAATTCCAGCAAGGTGTGTAATTCAAACAAATGCAATACAATGCTCTGCAAACATACGCCATATGCAGTTCTCTTTAAGGTCAGATCCGTGTTTTAATAGAGCTGTGAATAGACCAAAGGACCTGAGGTAATATTTAAAGAGGCTTTGAAAAAAGCTTTTTGTAGGGAACACAATGGGAGAGAGACAAAAAACGTTCTTTACTTTTCCACACATGCAGGAGGTTCAAAAGTCCAAGATAAGAAATGACAACCCTAGTGAAAAATAAATATTTTAAAATGTATTTAAAATACATTTACTTCATTCTAAGTATACTACAAATACATTTACATATTATGCTTTTAATAGAAATATCCTGCAGTTGTACGTTTAGTGTACTAAACTGATATATCCAAAGCCTGCTAAATTGGAACAACTAATTTTGTACTTAATGCACTTTAATTGTGTTGAAGTAGTCCAACTAAAGATATACTTAAGTATATTTGATTGTGCTAAAGTGAATCTATTGCAAGTATACTGTAGGTACACTTTAAATATTTTGCATTTAAAGACTGATATTATTCAAAGATCACACAATCCTCATCAATAGTGACATTAAAAAAAATATTTTAGGCTTTACAAGTAAGTACTTAATATAAAGTTTAATTCCAGCTTTTTTATATCAGTCTCAAAGTCTCAAGACTTGAACTATACTTAGTATAAAATAAATGCATTTTAAATCTATTACTTTTTTACTAGGGAAGTTTCTGCACTAACATACTCAAATAAATAATTGAAAACCAAAACTTGTATTTTTATTTAGGCATATGTTTTATTTATAATAATTATTTAATAACTGTAATAAATATATTTATTTTAAAATATATATAATTTTTTATACATTTTTAAATCATGTCAAGTAACATTTGATATCTACATATTATATTTTTAAATTATATTTATTAGGGCTGTCACGATTCCTTGATTCAGTTCGAGTGCTCGATTTATAAACAATCCTCGACTGCAATTTGCCAGTGTCAAGTTTGCAAGTTTTGATGTCCACATATTCAAGAAACTGCAGTGGCTGTAGCATTTCTGACAGATAGAAACGGCCAATTAATAAAGATTAAGTGGACATATGAATTAAATGTTGTTTAGTCAATATAAAAACAAGGATAAGATCACACTGTAAAGTGTAAAAACAATCGTCAGGCCATTGGCGCCCTCTGCAGGCATTTGTTATAATGCGTAATGTACATTAGCTTTATGTATTTTAACAGTTTTGTTCAATTAAGCCATATAATTACTTGATTTTAAAACTTTATTTGAACAAATTATTACCTTATTGCTATTATATGTATATTTTAAGTAATTTTAAAGGCTATTGTCCGCTTAGGTCTATTTTTATTGCCACAAAAAATAAATCATAAATATCTGATTACTCGATTAATCGTCAGAATAATCGACGGATTACTCGATCACCAAAATAATCATTAGTGACATCTTAACACACACACACACACACACACACATACATACATTTGTTTTTGTGAATTGTGGGGACTTTCCATAGACTTCGATACTTTTTCTACTGGCCAAACAATATTGTCTATCCCCTAACCCAACCGTAACCCTAAACCTACCCTTTACAGAAAACCATTGCATTGTTACATTTTCAGATAAACATCATTTACTATTTTTAATAATTTTTTTTTTTTTACAATGTCAAAAATTTCAGATTTTACTATCCTTGTGGGGACATTTGGTCCCCACAACGTAGCAAGAACAAGTAGACACACACACACAATCTGATTACTCGATTATCGTCAGAATAATCGACAGATTACTCGATTACCAAAATAATCATTAGTGACATCTTAATACACACACACACACAATCTGATTACTCGATTAATCGTCAGAATAATCGAACGATTATTCAGTTAACAAAATAATCATTAATGATGTTGTTATATTTACTCGCACACATATATGTATATGTCATGCACATATAATATAAATGAACTGTTACATATATGTACATACACATATGCTTGTAACTGGAAAAATGATACAATTTTTAATTATGCCCCATGTCTTTTGAACATTGTCTTTATTTGCATTCGTTTGATAATTAACGCTTGACTACGTTGCGAAAACAATTACCGCCAGTGACTCTATGGAAACAAGGTGAGAGGATTTTACAAGAGCATTTCCTTTAAAACACAATATAAAGTCAGAGAGAAGAGAACACTCTGCACCTTTCAGAGAGGCTTTACTGTAACCTGATCATCTCAGCACACATATAACGTCATTTAATGAGCTATACTTCTGCTTATTGTCCACCAACATGACAATCTGTAAGGTGCTGTCAGGTGACGCATCCCTTCCTGCTATGAGCTCAAGTCACTTATTATGCCTTTATAGGACTTTAAATAGGTTTGATTGCACCGTCCATAAACCTTTAAGGCCACTTGTTACCCGAGGTTATGCACTGTTTCTCAGATGTAATACTGGAAGCATGAAAATGCTGCACTACTCACGTTTTTGATGTGAGGTCAGAGTTCATTTAGGTTGAAGATGAACACAAGGTTCTGATCGGGTCATTGTCCAAAGACAAATGAGATAAACGTTTAAAAACCATCAATAAAGTACTATTGATGCGACGTGTTTTGCAATTACAGACTGACAGTTACTGTCAAATGTGCCATGACTAAACTTCAAATGTTATGACAGGTTGTAAAATATAATTAAATAAAGTCAGATTACGCCTCTTCTTTATTTAAGGAATCACTGGACTGTATAAATATATTTAGATCTTTTTTTTTTTTAAATGGATAATTTTCTCCAGCAGTAAAGACATTTATAAAGTTTCTGTTTTAAATAAACGCTGTTCTATTGAAATGAAAATGTGTCATGGTTTCTTCAAAAAATTCAGCTTTGCATCACAGGAATAAATTACAGTTTAGAATATATTACAGTAGAAAATAGCTATTTTAAAAGTAATAATGTTCAAAAAAAAAATACAGCCTTGGTGAGCACAAGAAACTTCTTTTAGAAATATCATAGTAAAAGTTGCCTAACAAACTTAAGATTACATAATATCATCATGATTTTAACATAAAAAGGTCAAAGGTCAGGTCAGTGTTTATCTGATGATTCATAATGTGTTAAAATCCTCATTTAAAATTCTTCGCAAATGAAACCAAAAGCTTTTTGTCTTACAGTCTTCCAAAATCATTTGTTTGCTTCCATATTAGAGAGATTTCGATCTCTAAACTATTATTAACCTGGTCACCCATGAATATATACATGAGTATGAGGAATAACCAAACACATTAAAAACACCATGTTGGTCTTTTATAGCCGTGAGTCTTTGAAATGAAAATGCTTTCTACAGACGTGTGCAATAAGTGTAGCCTGCAGCATACACTGGTATACTTGTTTTTCCTACATGAAAATCATTCATAGGGGTGTGTTAATGTTTACTCTCTTTGTTCTGCATCATCAATCCGGTTTAGGAACCCCTGAAAATCAAAGCTCAACTAGCATATCGGGTTTCCTTATTTTGATATTGTTTCGGAGGTAAATCAAAGGCAACAGCGCATGGCAAAAGCAGATGCAATGAAGATAAAGCAGGCTTTGTGTTAGTCAGAACATTGTCTTTCTGAGATCTGGGTACTGACCCACGTCTGCTCATTTCTGTGAGAGACGGACATGGACGATGTCTCTTGGATTGTATTATCTGATGGTAGGATGCATAATATACTAATTAGTGTTTAAAGTCCAGTTAAATATTACAGTTTTTAACTGTGCATTATAATGCAACTCGTTTAAAAATATATTCAAAATAGAGATATTAAAACAAGAAAAATCCCCATGTGAATTCTAAAATTTTACTTTCACAAAATAACTTATTGATTTGTTCTTAAGTGCTCCTGATTGTCTAAATTAATATGATTTTGTCTCCTTGTAAAGAGATTAGTTTTTATTGGAGTTAAGTTAATATTTGCAAGTTCACTTACAAACTCTACCATGTATTACCTTGATATTCTTTCACTGTCATGGTGGTCATACTATGGTATTCTTTAAAATACTCTGCAGCACCATGGTAAATGAGCATGGCCCAAAAAAAATGGTAATGTAAAAGTATATGGTACTTTGAAACCATATATGGCGTGATAGTTTTATTACCATAGTACTTGTTTGAACTACCATGGTAGTAGCAATTTACTTTTTTGTAAAAGTCAATTTACCATATTAACACTTTTTTGGAAGTGGTATCATTTGAAATACCATGGAGTATAATGTAAATATGTGAACATGGACCACAAAATCAGTCATAAGGGTAGATTTTTTTGAAATTGAGATAAATAAAAATAAATAAGCTTTCTATTGATGTATGCTTTGTTAGAAAAGGACAATATTTGGCCAAGATACAACTATTTGAAAATCTGGAATCTGAGGGTGCAAATAAATCAAAATATTGAGAAAATTAGCTTTAAATTTGTTAAATGAAGTTCTTAGCAATGCATATTTCTAATCAAAAATTAGGTTTTGATATATTTACGGTAGGAAATTAAAAAAAAATATCTTCATGGAACACGATCTTTGCTTAATATCCTAATGAATTTTGGCCAAAAAAAAAAAAAAAAAAAAACGATAATTTTGACCCATGAATATTTGGCTATTGCTACAAATATACTCATGGTACTTAAGACTGGTTTTGTGGTTTTTTTTTTTTTTTTTTTACAGAAATTAATACTCTTTTTTTTTTAGCAAGGATGCATTAAATTGATCAAAAGCAATAGTAAAGACATTTATTATGTCACAAAAGATTTCTATTTTTAAAAAAATGCTGTTCTTTCGAACTTTATTTTCATCAAAGAAAAACAGATTTTTTTTTTCTGAATCGTAAATTAGCACATTCGAATGATTTCTGAAGGATCATGTGACACCGATGATGCTAAAAATTCAGCTTTGATCACAGGAATAAATTACATTTTAAAATGCATTCAAATAGAAAACTGTTATTCTGAACTGTAATATTATTTCACAATTTTACTATATTTTGACCAAATAAATACAGCCTTGGTGAGCATAGGAGACTTCTTTCAAAAACATTTAAATGTCGTACTGACGCCAAACTTCTGCAGTGGTATTTTCGACAGAAGCGTTTCAGAAGGGAAGTCAAATGACGGTTGAAATCATTATTTGTTAGTAAATGTGGGCGACAACCAAAGCTTGATTAGTGATGCAGCGTTAATTAAAGTCACACTCACGCTCCGCAAAACAATGACTCAGGACAAGCGAGGAAAACCATCAAAACACGGATCTCTCGTGAGATCTCATTCCGAATGGACGTGACAAGCTCCTGAAGCTGTGAACATCACACGAACACACCTCACTAACAACACGACACCTTACGAGCTGTTTAAAACACTTATTTAACACCAGCCTGGACGAAGAAGCACACAATTAAATACACTGATATTTGCAGAGGGCGTCAGGTTTAAGTTCTTTACTTCAAGGTATTTTAAAGATACCTCTTTACTTCAAGGTAGATTTAACGGTATATTTACGATATATAGCCTAGAGTAGCTTCACAAGGGAGAGTCTCTTACCTTTAGTTAAATGTTTGAGGTTTGCAAATAAATCCCTGAGTGACTGACTGACTGTCAATTAGGCGAAGAGCGGTTATTCGCGCCTCCTGCTTTCTCTCTTCTGTCGCTCGTGTGAAGGTGGTTTTTACAGGGAGGAGGGATGGAGTGAACAGGTGGGAGTGACACACGACTCCTCCTTCTCTCTTCTCTCTCTAGAGACGGAGAGAGTGGGTGTAATGCATCTGTAGTCACGGAGACTCATTAAATCACCCGGGTTCGGTCCTTTGAGGCACCTGATCAACGCAACTAACGTTGTGTCAACGGGAAAATGTGTGTTGGTAGCTGCAAAGCAAAATATTAGCGGGGATATGCGTATATGTGTAGATGCAAAGCATATTTAGGCTATTCTGTACTAATGTTTTGTTATGTGTAGGAGTATAATTATGGATTAAGAAAAAGATCTAGGAGGAAATTATGACATCAACCGAAAGGAAGAAAAGGGTCACGCAAACAATAAAACTGATGTCATAATCCTGGCGGATCTCAAGACAAGAAAATCAAGAAATGAAACCTACAATGGAGCAAAAGAAACAAAAAAAGAAAGAGTGTGATGTTTGACAAAATGGATTTTAAGAATAGTTTGTGGTAGTTTTTGGACAATTGCTGTGCTTATAGGGCCTTAAAAAATAATTTATTTAAAAAAAAACTATACAATTTTAAAAAATTAAATCAAATTGAATTAAAGTTGAAAAAAAGAAAGTTAATAAAACTGATAAAAATTCAGAATTACAAAGAAAGCCTCTTCCTTATTTGACTATATATTATCTGGACTATATTAAATATATTTAGATTTTTTTTTTTTTTTGAAAGAAATACTTTTATTCAGCAAGGATGCATTAAATTGATCTAAATTGTAAATAAAGTAAAGACATTTATGTCTTCTGTTCTGTTCTTTTGAGATTAAAATGCATCACCGTTAATTTAAAAAAAATTAAATTGAATTAAAAATTTAAAAATAGAAAGTTCATAAAACTGCTTTTTAATCTATATGTTTAACCTATATATTAGATTGAACAGTTCATTAAATGCTCAAATTGCTGTTTAATCTATATATTAGTTTAAACAGTTCATTAAATATAATTACAAAAACAGCTTTAGCCTCTTCCTTAGTTTGAGGTATCACTGGACTATATGAATACATTTATTTATTTATGTATTTTGTAAGAAAAGAATACTTTTATTCAGCAAGGATGTATTAAATTGATCAAAAGTGGC
>JAHKKF010433043.1:0-10715 GCA_019740295.1 Labeo calbasu | reverse complement strand
TGAACTTTTAAATTTGAAATTTGAATTTGAATTTTAAAAAGAAACTTTTAAACTTAGAATCTTTAAATTTGAAGTCAAGTCCAACGAGTAACTTTTTTGAATGGAAATTTACTAGCAATTTATGTGTGAAAATTGTTGCTACGTTTGCTACTGTCAGTATATAAATGGATGATTTAAAAAAAAAGAAACACATATAGATGCATTTCTAACACATATATATTCCAGCAACTAAAATTAGCAGTGAATAGTAGGAAAATAACTCAAATAGACAATAGTTTGCAAATATTTTTGGGGGGGGGGGGGGAGAAAAGTTAATAAAAGAAAAGAAAAAAAGAAAGAAATATTGAATGCAAATGTAAATGATGATACAAAAAGGATATATAATATATAATATATTCTCTCTCTCTCTCTCAATATATTATTCCGATTTAATCTCCCAAATTCCAACATCTGATTATGTCACTTTTGTAATGAATAAATAATTTTTAAATGATTTTGAAATGTAATTATGTAAGTTTTAACCATGTAAGAATCTTCTTATTCTTGACATTTGTGACCCTGGACCACAAAACCAGTCACAAGGGACAATTTTTTGAAATTTAGATGTATACAATATTTATACAACAATAAATAAGCTTTCCATTGATGTATGGTTTGTTAGGATAGGACAATATTTGGCAGCAATACAACTGTTTGAAATCTGAGGGTGCAAAAAAATCAAAATACTGAGAACATCACCTTTAAAGTTGTCCAAATGAAGTTCTTAGCAATGCGTATTACTAATAAAAAAAAAAAGTTTTGATATATTTGCGGTAGGAAATCTACAAAATATCTTTATGGAACATGATCTTTACTTAATACTCTAATGATTTTTGGCATAAAAGCAAAATCGATAATTTTGACCTATACAATGTATTTTTGGCTATTGCTACTTTGGTCCAGGGTCACTTTATGTTTTGTAAATACCCTGAAAAGAATCTTCCACAGTTAAAATGAAAGTATATGCATCTGAATGTTTAAATCTAATCTGTTAACATTACTGTTTACAAATAAATGCTCAAAAATGCAAAAACAAAATAATTCATAACTTGTGATACCAACATCAGCCACTAGGGGTGTCCATCAGAACAACACCATCTCATCAACTCAACTCAACATAACCCCCTTCCTAATGCCAGCAAAATCCCTGCATAATTCAGGCGGTGGGTTTATGTGTCCAGATTGCGGCCCGTCTAAAAGCACGGCTGCGCTGCGGCCCTGAGGCTGAGCTACTCGACGCGAGGCTGCATCACGCTTTCTTAAACAATGAAAACACATTATTGGGTCAATGCCCTGTAAACCCAGGTATTTACCTTGGCAGCTTCATTCAGCGCCTGAGGACAAACAAAAGTAGGCCACTAAATAGCCTTATCCTTATTCTGCTGCTTTCCGTTTCATTCACTCCCACTTACTTTCTCCCTCTCTCGCTTTCTTCAAGAGTTTAAGTACGCTCCTCTCTCAAAGGACTCACTTAACCTCTCAGAAGACCTTTCATTAAAATTTAAAGGCCACTCAGAGAAGGTCACTGCACTGTTGGCCAGATTAAGAGCTGTGAAGACAGAGAACATTAGTTTGAATATGTCTGTTCGTCATCACTGAAGCCGTCTTTCTCTCTCTCTGCTGTTACCACAGCAATTAGACTTTAAGGTAGGCGATGGTACAACCTGTAATAATTATATGTCTATCACTTTGTTTCTCATCCCTACTTGCTTACAAGCACACGCCAACATGTTTCTAGAATGTTTAATGAGCGAGAAACACCAGTTGCAATGCATCTGTAGCAGCAAGCAACAAGCAAAAGGGCTGCTGTGTGTGTGTGTGTGTGTGTAAAGTTTTGTTGGTAAATCCATTGCAACTGAAACATGAATGAAATAGTGAAACTGGCATCTTCTGGCCTGCTTTGTTAACTAGTTGCAGTGGTAAACAGCTGACACGGTGCCAGTTCAGATCCAAAAATAGAATGTGAAGGGGGGGGAGGTGGGTGCAATAAAATCTTGAATTTAGACCAAATAATAATATCAAAGCATTATTAATTATATAAATAAATATAAACATAATAAATAAAAATACAAATAAAAATATGCAAACAATAAAATAAACATTTTAAACAATATTTAGTAATATTTTAATTAAGTAATATCTAACAAAAACTCAAATTTAGATCAAATAAATAAATAAATAAATATACTTTTATTTATTTATTTATTTATTTAAATATTATTAATAATATAAATAAATACAAACATAATAAATACAAATACAAATAAAATATGCAAATAATAAACAATATTTGGTAATATTTTAATTGTTAAGTAATATCTAATAAAAACTCAAATTTAAATCAAATAAATAAAAAATATGCTTTTATTTATTTATTAAAATATTATTCATAATATAAATTCAAAAATATAAAATAATAAAACATATTTAAAAATAAATATTAAATTAAAAAACTAATTAATTGAATTAATAAGTAATATTTAATAAAAACTAAAATTTGGACCAGTCATACATACACACATGTAATAATTAACAAATTGTGATTAATTGTATAAATAAATACAAAAATAAAAAATACAAATAATAAAATAAATATTAATATAAATTATTTAGTAATATTTTAATTGTTAATTAATGTTTAAAACAAACTCTAATATCGGTTAATCAAAGAAACAATAAATAAATAAATAAATAAATAAATAAATATGTATTATTTAATAATTAAAATATTAATTATATTAATTTAAAAATATCAAATAATAATGCCAGTTCAGACCCAAATATATAATGTGAAATGAGGGGCGGGAGAGCTGGGTGTAATGAAATCCTGAATTCAGACCAAATAATAATAACAAAGTATTATCAATTACATAAATAAATACAAAAACAATAAATAAAAGCAAATTATAACATAAATATTTGAAACAATATTTAGTAATATTTTAATTAAGTAATATTTCATAAATAAATAATATTAATAATAATAATAATATAAATTCAGAAATATAAAATAAAAACATTTAAAAATAAATATTAAATTAAAATACTACTTAATTTAATTAATAAGTAATATTTAATCAAAACTAAAATGACAAAAAATATATACATGTAATTAACAAAATATGATTAATTATATAAATAAATGCACAAATAATAAATACAAAAATACAAAAAATAAAATAAATATTAATATAAATTTAGTAATATTTTAATTGTTAATCAGTATTTTAAAAAACTCTAATATAGGTTAACCAAAGAAACAATAAACAAATAAATAAATAAATATTATTTAATAAATAATTAAATATCAAATAATACAAATATATTTAAAAATAAATATTAAAATAAAATTTATTTCATTATTATTGAATTAATTATAATATTTAAGGAATTCATTAATTCATTTGTTCACTCAGTAACTGTCTGCTTGAAAATGTTGGTCTATTATATATTTAAATTATTAGTATTAAAGCAATACAGTCTAATTTGTGAAAGTGAACTGCTTCTGAAGTAGTATAAATTGTCTTGTATAGTATAATTGATTTCACATTGCTGCTTTTCACCAAGCAGCTCGTGTTGTTTGCATCTCAGTGCATCCAAAACATACAGACGCAAGTGTTGTTCACCGTGTGTTGTTTTGGTAAGAAAACTAACAAGATAAAAAACAAGCTAAAACTTTTAAGCTAGCATCTTTTCCTCCCAAGTCATTATCTTGTTGCAGCGGTAAAGGCTGTAAACGTATCGCAGTTGGAAGTCAAATAATTAAAAGTAAAAAGAGCCCTCGGTAAGGAGGCCGATTCAAACTCAGGTTTGGACAAAGCAATCAAACCAAATGCGAAAACAGCCTTAGTCCACACTTAGTGCTGATATGCAAATTGCAAAGCCAAACTTTAACTAATCCTCCACTGAAAGCACAAACTAACAGTCTCTCGTAAAGCCACCGGCTCCGTCCACAACTCATTTATCTTTACACAAATGAACCTCCCATATCTGATGAGAGCAGCGCATCAATAATTCACCTATACATCTGATCCTCTCACCAGATTAACGATCCCGCCGGGCCTGCGTTCCCAATCCTGTCGTTTTTTTCCTGTTTGTGCGATTCGCAAAATAATGCATCCCATCGAGCTAAGAGCAAAAGTCCTGAATACTCAACATGCTCATGTTCACCAATTAGTCAGAGCAGATTAGGCAACAAAAATCCTTTTCAGATCGCTGACCTTCTAGGTTTAATCTACACCGCTGGTTGACCTTTCAAGTACTGTTCGCTGCCCTATTAATACCCAGAATTTCATTCAACAGCCTGTTCACCGAAGCCTTTGTTTCTCTAGTGGTTCAGCCAGCCTCTTTACTCGGCGCCATTGTGATCAATACTGGCCTTTATCTGCTCTGAAGACCTTGTACAGTAAGTGCTTGAAATAAAGAAAAGGTGAGATAGCATAGAGCTCAGCAAATAGCGAAATTACACGCGAATCCGCAGGGCGAGGGAAAACGTTCGCGTGAAGAGTTAAAGAGGTTGGCACAAAGATGCTAAGTGTTAATTAGTTATTGATCCAATTTAGCCGATGATTTCCTATCTGGTGTGAGAAAGAGACGTTTGGGTCTCAGAGTAATACAGTGTTTTTCGATAGTACTGACTTCGTTTCTATGCAGGCTCGTCTCCAAACGCAAAACGCAACAGCGGGAGTTCAGAGACACCCAAACAAAAGGGATTAGATGTCTCTGAACTCTTGGTACACCGAAAAATATTATGTTTTAAAGTTGTAAATAAAAGATTATCGCAGTATGTTTTACTATACGCTATTTCAGTGTTTTTACTTCAAAATTTCACATTTATGTAAATGTGTCAACTGAACTGAAGTTCTAAAATGAATAACTAGAAAAAAAACGTATATAATAATGCAATTAAAAAAGCACTTGAAATTGCTAATTTAAAAAAAAAAATTAAAAGACAGCTATATATTTACATATAGGTGTGTGTTAAATATTAGTTGGAAAATATTTCGTTTTTAATGTTACATTATTATTATTATTTCTAATCACTATAGCACTTAATGTATTTATTTGTTTATTTATTTGTCTGTTTGTTTAATTAATGAAATGAAAATTGCATTCATCTTTTCTTTCCCTATTGTGACATCTGAGCGACACTACGTCTCGATAGGATTTTTATCCTTTAGGAACTGATAGGATTGTTGTTGTCATAATCCAAGACATAATAATATGCCATAATAATGTCACAATAATAAATAGTGCAATATTCTGTTAAAAAATAATAATTGTTATTAATTAATTAATTTATTTATTATGACAATAATAAATAGCGCAATATTCTATAAAAAACAAAAACAAATAATTTTTATTTATTTGTTTATTTGTGTGTTTTTGCTTATTTATTTATTTATTTATTTATTTGATGAAATGGAAATTGCATTTGTCTTTTCTTTCCATCTGTGTGAAACTGCTTCTCGATAGGATTTTTGTCCTTTAGGAACTGATAGGATTGTTGTCATAATCCATGACATTATATTTTGACATAATAATGTCATAATAATAAATAGTGTAATATTCTATTAAAAATATTAATTGTCAATTATTTATTTATTTATTTATGATGACATAATAAATAGTGCAATATTCTATTATAACAAAAACAAATAATTGTTATTTATTTATTTGTGTGCGTGTGTGTATTTATTTATTTATTTGATGAAATGGAAATTGCATTTGTCTTTTCTTTCCATCTGAGTGACACTGCTTCTCAGTAGGATTTTTGTCCTTTAGGAACTGATAGGATTGTTGTCGTAATTCATGACATTATAATATGTCATAATAATAAAGAGTGTAACATTTCATTAAAAATAATAATTGTTATTCATGTATTTATGTATTTACGTGTTTACTTAATTTTTTTTTTTTTTGTTAATTATATATACAAATTTATTTATATAGACATTTTCACAGTTTTTCTTTACATTTTTCACAGACCTGCTAGGACTCCCCTTGAGGTCCCCGTACCTCATTTTAAAAATCCTGTGCCATATGCCGTCTATATATTTTTTGATTGAACCTGGACCGTCCCGATGTTGAGTTTAAGAAATCCAAAATCTCATTGCCATCGAACCAAACTGAAATACAATACAGGCCCGAGAGCTTTCTAGACCTTTCTGGGAAGGTCTCTGATATTAATGGCCGTCTGTCGCACACCACCTAATAGTGCGTTTAGCGAACGGGAGCTCGGCACTTTTTATTGCACAAATTGCTGCATTATCTTCTCATCAGCTCACACCCAACCCGCAAAACAAGGAATTCTGGGATGTGCTTAAATCAATGGGATATATTCCATTTACTGGCAACTCCTGTGAGGGCGGGGACCGCCGTTAATTACTTGTGTTCGCTAAGGCGGTTTTCTCATAGTTACACTGTCAGAAAAATCATCACACACAGCTTTTCCACAAGCTGAGGTGAATACTAATACAGTATAAAGCAGCGGCATAGTGTCATACACACAAAAACAAAACGCCATCATGATCACACACGGGACACTAAAATGCAATAAACTTAAGATGCATTATATTCTTTTGTATGCCCCTAATAAGCCACCGCAAAATCCTAATGTTGTTATACTACAGAGAATTAAAGGCACAGTGCAATCCCTTCTATAAATAGTAAGAAAAGCATGACTCATTGAGCAGGATTTTATTGCCCATAGGCATGTCAAATTGCATGCAAAAGGTCTTTCCCTCTATTTCTGAAATAAGAAAGGCAGACAGGCTGAGGTTTAATAACCGCTATTAAATTGTCCTTGTAAAACACTCATAGTTGCTCATTAGGCACACATGCAATGATAACACAGACATGGACCACTGATGGCATAAAAGAAACGCACGTGTGAAGCTCGAGCATGATGGCACGACACACTTAAGGTCAATAAAGCTTATTCATCATTAAATTAACAACAGCATCACAGAGCTAAAGCTTGTTTTAAATCAGTGCATGCCACTTTAGTCCAAGTATATATATAGAAAAAGCACACCATATAAGCCTGCTGTTGCTAATTGTCCGAATACAGTAAATCAGTTGTGCAATATCATTTCCTGCTCCGAAAAATGTATGAAATCAGCACAAATGTGCTGGATAGTCACCATACAGTCTGCATGCAATAGATCACGCATTGCATTTCCTCCACAAACACACACTCAGGGATTTTTCATTATACGGGGATCCGAATTCAGCAGTTCTGCCCGGTCAGGCCTCATATATCAGGGCCATGACAAACGGCTGACCCCGGGGTGAACGAGCAGCTCCACGGCGGATGTGGATCACGGCGGGACACCTCGGGCCGACCCACTGACCAACCCACCGTTCAGCAACCCCCGTGACATGAATTACCCCACACGTCCGGCGGACTGCTGACAAGACAGAGTGCTTATGAATTATGGACACACATGCAAGCACATGCCTGCCTGAGCCGCTATACTCCCGCAGAAACACACGGACACACTACCAGGAAAAAGTTTGGATACGTCACTGAATTTATGAGTCTGACGATCTAAAGGCTTCTGCAAAAATGCTTGAAATTAGACAAATTGTACTTACGCATGAACTGCATCACAGTATTTATATAAAACAATAATTAGGACCAGAAAATAAAGCAAAAGCAGCCCATAAGTGTACAGAATATGTGTGAATTCCCAGAATTCATTTCATGAAGCTGATTGATGAATATTCCATACAGAATGAATTTCTGGGTAAATCTTTTGTTTTCTCTGCATTTTGCAATGTAGCGATTTACATATGAATGATTTTATAAACGATTCTCGCCGAAATGCATTCAGCTTGTTTTCCGCGAATGAGGCGCGTCAAACACAGTGTTGGTGCCCAGGGCTAAAAGCCAGCATGTACAGTCGCTCTACACCAATCTAACCAAACAAGCTACAAGATAAATGCCACCAATATAAATCACAATATTAAAAAACAAACTGTGTGATAGAGAAAGCTATGAAAGCATTGTGTTTTCTTGACCAAGTAAGGCAGTCATTTTAAAGCTTTCATGGCCATTTCTAAATGCAAAACAAAAAAATCGGGAACATTCAATAGTTGCTTTAAAGGAATAGTCCACCCAAATGTGACCCTGGACTACAAAACCAGTCATAAGGGTCAATTTTTTTAAATTGATATTTGTACATCATCTGAAAGATGAATAAATCCACTGATGTATGGTTTGTTAGGACAGGACAATATTGAATGAAAACCTGGAAAAAAATCTAAATACTAAGTAAACTGCCTTTAAAGTTGTCCAAATGAAGTTCAATGCATAATACTAATCAAAAACTAAGTTTTGATATATTTAAGGTAGAAAATTTACAAAATATATTCATGGAACATGATTTTTACTTAATATCCTAATGTTTTTTGGCATAAAAAAAATAGATCATTTTTTAACCCATGCAACGTATTTTTGGCTATTGCTACAAATATACCCGTGCTACTTATGACTGGTTTGGTGAATTGCTGAAAATGTCCTCACTCTCAGGTCAAACAAGATGTATATGAGTTTGTTTCTTCATCAGATGGAGAAATGTAGCATTACATCGCTTGCTCATTAATGGCAGTGAATGGGTGCCGTCAGAATGAGCATCCAAACAGTTGATAAAAACATCACAATAATTAACAAGTAATCCACACCACTCCAGTCCATCAATTAACATCTTGAGAAGTGAGTGTTTGTAAAAAAAACAATTCCAACTTCAAGTCATTGTTTCCACATAAAATATGAGTCCATAATCCATAAAAATGCGTTACAAGTGCAAGTCATCTTGTCTGAATCAAGAGAGAAATATGCACAGATCAAGCATATAAACAATCCAAAACAGAGAGGACAACAAGGCATAGACTTTTTCAACAGAGAAAGCATTATTATGGATTATGGACTATGGACTATTATTTTGACCAACAGTTTAAAATTAAAATGTCTTAATTTGTTTCTTTCAAACATGCAGCTTGTATCATGTTTTATCAGCTGTTTGGACTCATTCTGACAGCACCCATTCACTGCATAGGATTCACTGATGAGCAAGTAATGCTACATTTCTCCAAATCTGAAGAAACAAACTCAGTCACATTCTGGACAGTCTGAGGCTGAGCACATTTTCAGCAAACATTCATTTTTGGGTGAACTATTCCTTTAATCTAAAGTGATTTACAGTACACTTCTAAAAGGTACAGTCCTCTTGTGACCTGAGGTTAAGTGTGTTGATCAAGGGTACAGTGGTGAAGCCTTATGACTCGTTCCGTGTGGGAATTGAACCGGCAACCTTCCGGTTAGCCTTGAGTTGCTTCCATAACGCCATACCAACCACATAATCAATCACATCAAACTCAGATGCCCTCTATTTAACTAACAGCTGTCAGTCAAATGTGCTGGCCTGTAGCTGAACCTCACATTCAATCCTCCAGCGACAAAACCAAACCCTGAAAAGCCCAGGCAATCTCTCCAACCTCCACAGGGATGGGCCGCAGCTTCCCTCCGGATTATCCTGTCAGAGAGCAGGCCATGGCTCATATTTTACATTTAAAGGTGGGGGAAATGACCAGCCACACTATTTGACCTGTTCCCAGCTTGCGTATGTTTTTCTTTTTAAGTGTGACAACGGCATTCTGCGGGTGACAGGGTCAGTGATTTACCGCATCCATAAATGAACTGTTTAAAGCAAGACCGAGAGCTCTGCGGCCTGAAGTATCTCTTGTAAACATAAGTCAGCGAGGGCTGTTATAGGCAATGGAATTGGGTTGTTTAGATGATGGACAGCTGCCAGGGTGACGCCGCTCTGAGACGCTCTTTTATTGTCCATTCTTTAATGCGCTGCTGTATATTTTGTGTTTCGGTGGAAGCGTGTGACGTATGCTAAAATGTCGAAACGTGAGGTGATTTGCACCCTGATCATTTATAATGTTGCATATGCTAAAGGTCATTAAATCTCCCGACAGGTGTGGGCAAGTGGCATCAGTGATGACATAGAGCAACCGAGAACAAGATTACAGAATTCAGCTTTAATGACTAGAGCCAGCTCCCTTACAGTTTATAAGTGCTATGTGTTAATATTAAACTGGAAAGTAGCAAAAATACAATAAAAACAGTAAAATTTATAACATTTTTACCATTTAAAATAGCTGTTTTCTATTTGAATATATTGTAAAATATAATTTATTTCTGTGATGCAAAGTAGAATTTTCAGGATAATTACTCCAGTCTTTAGTGTCACATGATCCTTCAGAAATCATTCTAATAGGCTGATTTGCCGCTCAAGAAACATTTATCATCACTAAAACATGTTTTTAATATCTTTATGGAAATATGTTATTTAAAGGATTCTTTGATGAATAGAAAGTTCAGAAGAACAGCATTCATTTGAAATTTAAATTATTTGTAACATTAAAAGTCTTTACTGTCATTTTTAAACAATTGAATGCATCCTTAATAAATTAAATAATTTAATAAAAAATAAAATAAAATAAAATAAAATAAAATAAAATAAAATAAAATAAAATAAAATAAAATAAAATAAAATAAATGGATGTAAGGAAAAGAAGAAAATATGATGAAAATGGCTTATTAAACAACAAATATATTGAAACACACTGTTCTAAGGTTTTGGGTCAGCATGTTTTTTTTT
>JAHKKF010433020.1:0-12104 GCA_019740295.1 Labeo calbasu | reverse complement strand
GAGTATTTGTTGCGTGTTTCTGTATTTGGTTGTGTTGTGTTGTGAGTATTTGTTCTGTGTTTCTGTATTTGTTTGTGTCGTGAGTATTTGTAGTGTGTTTCTGCATTTGGTTGTGTTGTGAGTATTTGTTCCGTGTTTCTGTATTTGTTTGTGTTGTGAGTATTTGCAGCACATTTCTGTATTAGGTTGTGTTGTGAGCATTTGTTGCGTGTTTCTGTATTTGTTTGTGTTGTGAGTATTTGCATTGCCTTTCTGTGTTTGTTTTTGTTGTGAGTATTTGCAGTGCATTTCTGTATTTGGTTGTGTTGCAAGTATTTGTCGCGTGTTTCTGTATTTGTTTGTGTTGTGAGTATTTGCAGTGTGTTTCTGTATTAGGTTGTGTTGCGAGTATTTTTTGTGTGTTTCTGTATTCATTGTGTTGTGAGCATTTGCAGTGCGTTTCTGTATTAGGTTGTGTTACGAGAATTTTTTGCGTGTTTCTGTATTTGTTTGTGTTGCGAGTATTTGCAGTGTGTTTCTGTATTTGTTTGTGTTGCGAGTATTTATAGCGTGTTTCTGTATTTGGTTGTGTTGTGAGTAATTGCGTTTCTGTAATTGGTTGTGTTGCAAGTATTTCCAGCATGTTTCTGTAACTGGTTTATTTGCAGAGCTCTCTAGGCCAACGTATTGTCCTGTCATAAAAAAGTCAAATTATCTGACATTTTAGACTTACTGATCTTGACACAGTCATGAGGGTCTGCAGTGGCCCCCTCTACGATTATGTCCTGTATTATGCTATTTGCTCTTATGTATCTTTCTGCACGTTGGTCGATGCATTACTTTATTATTATGCAAAAATGATTTTTAATACAGAAATCAGTGTATATTTGAATCGCATTTTTATGTATTTTTGAATAAATTAATCCGGAAAAAAAAGTCACTGAACCAGGAGCCAGATGTGCAACACAGAAACTTGAATTTTGGCCAGTAGATCAAGTTAAAGTGGGGTTATTTCCGAAATCAATTAACCATAAAATTAGATCATTTAGTAACTGGAACTGAAATCCTGTTCAGGTGCAAGATAATGTCAGATAATGTTGGTCTAAAGGGATCACGTAGCATAGTGCCACGTAGCAAAAGTCATCTTTAAGCAGCTGCCTGCCGATGAAAGCCACACATTGCGGTGCCAGTAAGAGTAGTGTCTGCGGGTCTATTTTACAAGGAAACTATTCTCCCCTGTTATGGCTGGCACAAGCCCCCAAAGACCTTTCATGTGGAAATACCAATTGGTAGCCACAGGCTGGACGTCTAACTGCCATCACTCACACAAATGTTCACACACACTCACACAGGCAGACAAAACCATTCAAAAACACACCACTCTGTCAAAAGCAATCATCGCTTGATGGCAAAAATCCTTCACATCAGAACTCAGCTGTCTGAGGGAATTTTTGTGGCTACCATTTCCACATCTTTAAGCTTTAACAGCCCAAGAATAGCAAAGAACGTACCAGAAACAGCCATAGATGTAGGATATCTAAACAGCTAGAGCTAAAAATGATGACTGACTAGCTAATGGCCCTGTTAAATAATACACTAGGCCAGCAAAGTGGCTTTTACTATTAGTAAAAGCAGGCCATTTTTCTTTCATACTGTCCTGATTTTAAGGATCACCATTAAAACTACTAGGCTGCTTTTTCTATGTGTCTGCCTCAGATGACAGTTCACACATGTATCTGCTGAGAAATTGGCTTTTTAGGCTGCTTCAGTGAAAAAAAAAAAAGTTAAAGGATGAAATCATAATTTTCATATTTCAATACAATATTCGAAAAACAGTTCTTGGAAAGAAAACATAAATCATTTTTATAATCTAACTGCCACCTTTTGAGTCAAAACATTGATATGAAGCAATTTCTCATTGCTGTTCATTTTTTCACTTCTATTTATTCGCATACGATTTTCCATTATAAAACAAATTAAAGCATGTTTCTCCTTTGTACAAATAAGATTGTCAATCAACTAACTGTTTTATTATCACTGTTTTATCAGCCTTGTCAAGCTGTTTCACCTATTTTTGATGAATTAATCTTTTACAACGGCTCTTTTTTTTTCATTCTCAGCTTTAAAGACAAAAGATGTTCATGGCTATTTGAACAGGCTTAAACGATTATAAATAAGAGCTAAATATGCCCAGCAGGAATAACATAGTCAAGCCTACACATGTGCGATTGGAAATGAGGGGAAGGCAACATGTTGTCAGAGCTGTCAGTTGCGCTTCTTAGCACTAGTCTAATTATAAAAGTACAAAAGACTCAGTAGACAATTCATATCAGGCCTGACAATAATGTCAACACGCTGTCCTCATGTCAACATCACGGCAAAGATTAATCAGCTTTCTGGGAAGACGGCCAGTCAGAGAATGCTAGTGCACTAGCCAGTGAGGTTTACTTTCTGAAGATTTTTAAGCATTATATTTGACGACAATATAGGAATAGCGAAACGACTGGTCATTTGTGGTTACAAAGTATATACATTTATATATAAATTTTTAGAAAATAACTGATCATTTCGCTAGACAAGACCCTTATTCCTCGGCTGGGATCATGTAGCGCTCTTTGAAGCTGCATTGAAACTACAATTTATACCTTCAACACACTGATCCCCATTGAAGTCCACTATATGCAAAAAATCCTGGAATGTTTTCCTCAAAAACCTTTTCAACTGAAGAAAGACATGAACATTTCGGATGAGTCACGAAATTTTAATTTTAAAAGTGAACTAATCCTTTAATATCCAATCTATTATCTCACTAGGATGTGTGCACACCAAAAGATAAATGTGTGTGAGACTATTTAGCGTACCGTAGAGTTGTGAGCGCTCATGACTGTTTGTCCATCTTCCTTATAATGTGTCTCAGTGTAATGGTTGGCAAACAGGCCGCTAGAAGAGAAAAAACACACAAACAAAATCTATTAAGCATTGCATCAGCGTCTTCTCCTCCCAGAAAAATCAGTATGTTTAAAGGAGAATATTTGTAAGTTTATGGTTTGAAGTCCACTTCCAGAACAAAAATTGACAGATAATGTACTCACCCAAGATGTTCTTGTCATCCAAGATGTTCATGTTTTTCTTTCTTCAGCCGTAAAGAAATTATGTTTTCAGAGAGAAACATTTCAGGATTTTTCTCCATGTAATGGACTAGTATGGTGCCTCGATTTTGCACTTCCAAAATGCAGTTTAAATGCGGCTTCAAACGATCTCAGTAAACGATCCCAGCCAAGGAAGAAGGGTCTTATCTAGCGAAACGAATGGTTATTTTCATAAAAATAATACAATTTATATACTTTTCAATGTCAAACGCTTGTCTTGTCTCACTCTGCCTGAATTGTTTTTTTCCGTTTCATGACAGTTATGGTATGTCGAAAAAATTCCCATCTCATGTTCTCCCTCAACTTTAAAATTGTATTATATCATTGTTTTACCTTTTTTTGTTAAGGGTGTTTGCATGTTTACTTTGCATAGACTGGGTTGGTACTTCTGCAGTGATGTAGGATGATTTGAAATGATTTTTGAAGTTGAAGGAGAAAATACGTTTGGAGTTTTTCGACATAGCCTAACTGTCTTGAGTCAGAATGCACAGAGTTCAAGGAGAGCAAGGCAAGATGACCGTTTGAGATTAAAAAGTATTTCATTAAAAAGTATTTCATCAAAAAGTATTTGTATTTTTTTTTTAATGAAAATAACCGTTTCGCTAGATAAGACCCTTCTTCCTCGGCTGGGCTCGTTTACAACCACATTTGGGATCGTTTGAAGCCGCGTTTAAACTGCATTTAGGAAATTCATAATCGGGGCACCATAGCAGTCCATTATATGGAGAAAAATCGTAAAAAGGTTTAACTCAAAAAACATTTCTTTATGGCTGAAGAAAAAAAAGACATGAATATCTTGAATGACAAGGGGGTGAGTACATTATCTGTACATTTTTGTTCTGGAAGTGGACTTCTCCTTTAATAGTAAATAAAATACATTTCTGAAACATGATATCAAAAGGGCATTTTAAACACTCCTAAAGCACTGAAACTTTCACCACTAAAAGCTCACCAAATTTATCTTGTTTATCATCACACATTTAAAGAATGGATTATGGAAGTGTGTCAGACAGTAAGTAGAGAGTAAACTAGCTTTTCTAAGATGCACATAAACAGGAAAAGTGGGGCATGTGTTGTGATCATGGGAAATGATCAACAGATCCACCAGATTAAATGATGACCCACCTAAACGTATGGCGATAAATGCAATGGGATTCAAAATCAAAATCACTTAATTCACTATTTTCCAAAATCCTAAAACTTAGTTTGTTTCCAGGTTTAAATATTATTTGCAATCCCACCGTATATAAAAGTTGAGTTGAGGATGTGCATGCGTGAACAAAGTAGCTCACAGAAACGCTGGGGAAAAAGACGATTGTGTTTGCGAGCATTGAGAGTGTGTGTTGCTGGCATGTCAAATTCTGCTCAGGCATTGCTGGGAGAGACGACAGAGTGATATGTGACACGAGGCTGACATGATGAAATCCAAATGTAATCACCTGAACAACATAATAAGCAGATCCTCTTAAAAGGCTAGTATGTATATGTATGTGTTTGTGTGTGTGCAGTGTTGCATATTCTGAAATCCTTTTAGAGTGTTTTGTTGTATGTAAGCAAAATTTAAATCAGCTACCCTACTTTAAATTATATACAAAAACAAAACAAACAAACAAAAAACTCTAGAGACCAGCAGCTGAGCCAAAAACCAAACAAGGGAATTTTTAAAGAATTATTCTTTGTAGCCCAGTTTATTTTAAGCCCAATTTAAATGATTTGTACTTTTTAAAAAAATCAAGTTAATAAGAATTCAGCTGAGTAAAAACTAAAAAGATAATGGGGAATTGTTTTCAAAAAGTACTGTGAAGAAATACCGTGTTAGAGAAGCATATTACTACACACATACACACCTTGAAACCCCTCAAACTTCTCATATTTCTCCTTTGGGCTAATGCATGGCATAATTATGCCCTTGTATACATACACATTCATCAAATGAACATCAGGATACGAAAACAGATCCATTGTTTGTATTCTCCGGGCAAACTTCATTTCGAATTCGCCTCATGAACCTGCTTGGTTTAGACCTTGGGCTAACGTATTAGTAAAACACACCAGCTCAGCTCCCTCAAGTACGGGGGCTGCTGCCTCCATGGTCGCCGTGAGAAGAGTCGTTTTTGGTTTAACGTCATTAGGCCATCCTTCAGTAATGACAGCACTCCAGTCCAATTCCCATTCTCCTCGATTTGATCCACATGCCAGTGGAGGAACGGTTCGTTGTTTTGGAAGGAACTTCAAAGCCTCTAGTCGAAAGGCTTTGATGTTCTTGGGGATGAACTGGTGTGACAGCCATCCGAATCCGAATCCCAAACGTGGCGTGACTCCCTCAGTGCCACAGAGCGATGAGCAAGGGATTGTGGGAGTTCGTCCACAGGGAAGTGTGAATCATAAAAGAAACGCTGAACGTGGTGTAATATGCCAATTAGGGTGGACACAAAAGAAAAAGTCCACTAAGTCTGGAGTATGAAACAAGCCTCGAGCGGTCTACACAATATTCGCAAGTTGTAGGCCTTGTAAAAGGTCACTGAAAGCTCAAGACTCTACATGAAAAGAGATGTACATGCAGAACTCCACATGGAAACTCTACAAGACTATAATTTAATTGCCAGATGTCACATTGTAAGAAAATAAGCCTGTTTTAATTATGTATTCTATTTTATCATTAAAAAGCTGTTTTTGTTTTTTGATACACCTAACAACTATGGAAAAAAAAAAAAAAACCAAGCGCATGGTCGCTTTGTGAGATAAAGTCACACTAAGGGCCAAATTTACTAAACAGGGCAAATTAGCGTCAGAGTGCAATTTCATAAAAGCGCCGATGGGAGGAAAAAATTCTACATTTGATTTACCAACAATGTGCACATTAAAGAACACAGACGCGGACAGATCATTTCCATAATGACCAGCGAAATCTACCAAGAGCAGCAAATTACTGCCTGCTTTAAGACATGCTTTTTTGGGGTGTTAAATAATGGTGCAAATACCAGTAATTTGACAACTGCAAACATAAATGATTCACTTTAATACTCTCCTCTCATAAATTTTGCGTCTGAAAGGGAAACTCCTACAAATGCATATTCAATAAGGTCAGGCGCAAAAATAACTGCACATCTTAAGTAAATCCTGACAGTACTATTTTAACCCTAAAAGACGGTTTGCGCTGGCGCACACTGTTAGTAAATCTGGCCCTATGTCACAACTCTAAGTTACAACGTTGCAATTGCAACATATAAATCCATTTTTAAAAAGATATAGTCACATTGTAAGTCATAAAGTTGCAATTTGTGAGATACTGTATCACACTGTAAGATTTAAAATCACATTGAAAGATATAAAGGTGCACTTGTGAGATACGAATTCGCAATTACAATAACGTTGCAACTCCAATATATAAAGACATTTTTAGAGATGTAGTCATATATTGTAAGATAATGTTCCAATTGTGAGATACGAAGTCGCAATTATGAGAAACAAAGTTGTATTTGTGATATAAAAAGTCATTTTTGAGATATAGTCACAATGTGAGATATAAAGTCACACTGCAACATATGAAATCTCAAATGTTAGATACTGTACAAAGTTGCCATTTACAAAACACAAAGTTGAAACTGCAATATGTAAAGCCAGTTTTAAGAGAGTGTTTCACACTGTGAAATATAAAGTTACTACAAGATATAAAGTCACAAACTGTGAGATACAAAGTCAATTATGAAAAACAAAGCTGCGATCAAACCTGCAAGCAGCGTTGAAAAGGGCCCTCGCACCTGGGCTCACCGCCACCCTGTGGCTTTCGGAAAACAGTGAACGGGGAGCAATATGCATTAAAAGTGATAAATATAGGAGGAATATGTCAAAGTCATTTGTATGTGCCAAACTTCCTACTGCCAGCTGGTGGCGCTATGAATACTGGCATGTAGATGTCTTCAAACCAGGACTCTTACCAAACATATGAAGTCTAGTGCAGATTAGACATTGCTTGTTTAAGTTGGTGTAAAACAAGTAATTTCCTCTTGCCAGCAGGTGGCACTTTGATTATAACAGAATATTGGCCTTTAGACATGTTTAGGCAAGAACGGGTGTTTGGAGCAGATCAGACATTGTATGTAGTTATAACAACTTCCTTTTACATGGTGAAACAACGTTTTTTAGGCCGCCACAGACACGCCCTTTAACGAAAACTCAATATTTTCGCAATTTAACATGGCAAAGGCCTTTAGATTACACTGACCAAATATAATGTTGACGTCATTAAAACTCTGTAAGGACTTTGTTAGAGCATAAAACATGCCACTTCCTGTTGCCAACAGGTGGCGCTATGACTCTAACTGAATAGGGTCATAGGCATGTGTTCAAGACAGGACTCTTATCAGACATGTGAATTTTGGTGCAGATCAGACATTGTATGCCTGAATTATAACAACATCCTGTTTAATGGCGAAACATCGACATTTGTCAGGCCGCCACGGACACGTCCTTCAATGAAAACTTTAGATCTTCACAATTTAACGGCACGAAGAGGTTTAGATTACACTGACCAAATCTGGTGTTGATGTGTTTAAATCTCTAGGAGGAGATTTAAACAGGACATCGGTTGCAATTGCAATTAAGCTGTTTTGTGAGATATAAAGTCATATTATGAGATACAAAGTCACACTACAAGACCAAGATATAAAGTCGCAATGACCTTTCTACTTTTACTCTGAGGCATAAATGGGCTCCATAATAACTCCATGTGGCACACTTCACTGTCTGTTTCGCCTCAAGACATTCAAGTCATAATGCATTCGGAGAGTGGTGAGTTAATAAGGAATTTAAAAACATACTTGGATAGCCCCCTGCTGATAACTTTAACTGTTGCTATTTTAATGTTTCATGTTGTGAACAATTTTCGATGTCTTAAAGTAGGTAATGACTGTCCCAGAACAGCTCTGACTACACAGTTACCTCAGCAAGCACAGGCACAGTGACCCACAAAAGGGTGTTTGATAGAGGGCAATATGAACTTTCTCACAGACAGCATCGTAAGCACTTCAGTACTTAAGACATCCTCTAACAAACCTGCAGAGAAGTGCAACTTGTCTAATGATCAACTAAAAAGGCCAGAGAGCAGTGTTACGCGTGTGTGAAGTAGATCTTGACTCAGTGTCTTGAGATATGAAACATTGAGCTTCTCTAATCCTCTACTCAATCTCCTTGAAATCCCAGCGCAGAACATACAGAGGATGGGTTAAGAGGTGAAACATGGTCGGAGGAATCAAGCAGTGTGTAAAAGAGACTTGCTTGCTCCACTAAGTTAAATGATACACACAAGCAGCTGTATATCATTCAAAAGTTTGGCGCCAGCATTTTATTTTTTAAAGAAATGAATTGTATTATTCAAGGATGCATTCATTTGATCAGAAGTTTTATAATTTTACAAACATTTATATTTCAAATGCTATTCTTTTAAAGGGAACCCCATGTATTACGATTTGTATGGCTTAATATAATGTAAATGATGTCTCTTACTGAAATGTGTTGTAGAAAACCCATGAAAAATTTACGTGAAAGATTTAAAAATGTTTTGGACTATGGGGGGCACCATTATTTTGATGACGTGAAATGGTTGCACTGGTAAGCTACTGGTGCTACCTGTTGCTATTTTTACCACAAAACAACTCAAAAATAAAATACTGATACGATGACCACAGCTACTGAAAGAGCTTAGAGGTAGTGATGGATATAAGCGTAATGCCGTACCATTAATTTTTTCCAAAAGGAGTCTAAACGCTGTGGCATCATGACAAGCGCCGACATGTTTACATCCTGCCAGGATGGCATCTAGCGTTTCTTGTCTCTGCCATTTGTAAGCTCTTTCAGTAGCTGTGGTCTACTACAAGCCTCAAAGGCATCAGGGCTAAAGTGGAGAGAACAAAGACGTAGGTCTTTAGGAAGTTTTATTCGTCCACAGGCATCTTCCCATTGTTTTCTCCTCTTATTATCACTAGGAAAGCAGTGAAGACTTAAACTGCTTCTCTTGTTGCTCTTCCACTAAAAACTACAACCAAAAGCCACACAATATAGCACTGTATTAGTATTTTATCATCTATGTTGCAGGTTCCAAGTTGTGTTGCGGTACAAATAGCAAAAGTTCGTGCCAGTGGCTCATCGAAAGCAACCATTTCACGTCATATTCATGTCATATTCCCAAAAATGTATAAAACGATGTGGATTTTTTCAATGATTAAATAATCTTTAATTGGTTTTCTACAACATATTTCAGTAAAAGACATCATTTGCATTATATTAAGCCATACAAGCCTTAATATTTCATAATATTCCTGTATTTTTGATCAGAAAATGCAACCTTGGTGAGAATTAACAGACTTTACATTATATATGTTACATATATATTATATAATACATACAATATAGATATCAAACTCCCTGTAATGGGTACAATTAGTACTGACCAGCTCTTGCATACACAGCATGTTTATTTATTTCCTCAGAGTTTAGATACATCAAACACTCATTAAAAGACCACCTCAGGTGGCTCTATTTAAGAAGCTAATTCATTCTGTGCAAAGTAAATAAATGAAGAAATATGTAATATAAAATGCCTCCATCTATAATTAGTCTGTACATACGCACGCCGCAGTCAACCGTGGCCATTATGACCGAAATCAATAACCATCGATCCCTGAAATTTCACAGCCTGCTGACTTCCATTATATGGAGATAGCAATCTAATTACAGGTTTGTTCACAGACTCAGGTTAATCGTGATAAATTCACTTGTTCATTAGATGCTGCGGCGGAAAAAGATTAATCTGCATTCTTTCTTTTCTCACAGTTTTTCAAGTTACAGTGACCTCTGACAGAAAAAAACACCACAGGCTTTGTGTTTGTGTGAGAACAGTGAGTGCCTAAACCAAAAACTGTTAAGAACCAGTTTATTTACTGTAAAACATAATGGTTATGTAATCATTTGTCATAATCTGCACTTCAAAGAATACCATGATATTGCCATCCCCATAATACAAAAATACACAGTATTATCATGGCACATATTGAAAAAGACATTTACAATATGTCCAAAAGTCATGGCGCTGCCACTGGCGCCATCACCAAATTACCATATTAATATTTTTGGCACTTCAAGTTAGTGAAGCTCAGACTTAATACTTTTCGCTTTTTTCCTTACCCTTCTATTCTATTAGTCTGTTAATTGACTTCATATCTGACTAATACGGTTTTAACAGTCAGGGGAAAAAATGAGCTCGGAAACGTTTAAGCGGAAGCGGGAAGTCTCACTAGAGGAGAGAGAAAGTGCAAGAGGTCTTGAACATCATTTGGCCCCTTTAATTAGACAGTTCATTGCTCTGCTGGAAATTAAAAGTGCCCATTACTGCGCTTTCTGACACTAACAGCCTCTAAAATGGACACACAAGTGACAGCGGCAGAGACTGAAATACTGTGAATGGAGACACATATTTGTAAAAGCACTATTTTTAACTCGATGTGGCATCTTAAAAACACGACGCATGTGGTGTCAGATGCTGAAAAAGTAGCGAGACCTGATTCTCTTTCGCCTTTTCTCTTCCTTTCTCCATTTTGAGGTGGTAATCTTGTTTATTTTATAAAGTTTTTTTTTTTCCTCTCTCTCATCTCCTCTCTGGGTTGAAGCGTGTTACCAAAGCAGACACCAACACTGAAGAAAGTAAACCATCTCTCACACAAACACACACACACATATACTAGAGAACATGACTGGTCTGAAGACCTAATTCCATTTCCACACATTGCTGTGTCTCCAATTGATTTAGCTTTCCACACTAAGATTCACAACACAAGATTCACATAATGGGATGAGATGGGGGATGGTTGGGGATGAAGGACAAGATGAAATCCTCCAGGGTAAAGAAATATTTTTCTATATTCTCCCTGTCTGGGTGCACTATGTCTGCAAGAGTCAAGGCTCTTTACGGTGAGTCTTTAAACACTAGCTTATATTTAAAACAAACACATGCCCAGGAGAACATAATTTTATCCATTTCCTACACTGCAAAAATATTTTTAATAAGTATCTTTCAGTAAATAAAAATATCTACCCAGACTTTTCAGTGAATGCTTTTTTCTTGTTTTAAGCAGAAATTTAATAAAAGTTAATTGCGTTTTTGCTTAAAACAAGAAAAATAATTGTCAGCTGAGTAAAAGATTCTCTAAACATAATCACTTCCTGTTGCTTCTTAAGCAAATTTATCTCGTTTTGAAGATGCTGGAATTTTTTTTTTACTAGAAAACCAGACATAAATACTAATTAAGAACATTTGATGTTTATGTTCTGTTTCTTTAGTGAACTTCCTTCTGAAGCTTCTGTCATGTGTGTACCTCTGTGTATGTATGTGGAAAGATCTCAGGAAGCCCAGTTCCTTTGGTCTGTTTTCAGGCTCCAGGGTGTTTCAGTATGTGAGCGTATACTATCTTTGTATTTGTTTGTGTGTGTCTATGGGGAATTGATTCAAAGATCTGCCAGTATGTTGGAGTTGTCCTTGAAGAACACACCATCCTGTTTTCCATGAAGCATGTGTGAGTTTATATCTTTGTTCTGTTCACACAACATACTGCAAACTTGGTTTTCAAATCCAGTCTTTAGGGGACATTTTATTTAGTTTCAAGTCATATTATGTTTCTAAACATTAGATTTCAGTGCTACTCGTTGAACTTACCATATATATCAAACAAAATCAGATTATCGCTTATAACAATGTAAAAGAGGGTATTTAATTGATTCATACCAACAGCATTTCTGTTAATATCATACATTTATAAGTAATGTCACATGACTAAGTGCTGTTGTTTTGAGTTTTTTCATTTTTCAGTTCAACAAGCAAGACTTTAAAGGGATAGTTCACCCAAAAATGAATAATTTTTCATTAATTACTCACCCTCATGTCGTTCCAAACGTGTAAGACCTTCATTCAACTTTAGAACACAA
>JAHKKF010432689.1:0-10268 GCA_019740295.1 Labeo calbasu | reverse complement strand
AATCAATTAATTACATATGCTTTTGATTATTAAAATGTAATGAAAACATTAAAATGTAAACCAAATAATTCATGGAAAACACAGAATGTGGTCAAATAAAACTGAAATTGAAAAACATATTTCATTATTTAAATTAGACATGCATTCATATTTTTAATTTAATCATTAAAGCAGAGTCTAAAAAAAATAAAATGAGAGAACAAAATGGAATCCAGAAAACTAAATTTGGGAAAAAATCAAATGGAATTTGGGAAAAATCAAATGGATTTCACAGGGCTGTAGGGATCTAGTTTAACGTTTTTAATTTTTTAATCAGTTTGGTTATACAAAAACTCCTTACGGTGCATTTACACAAGGTGTCAGTGTAAACGCTTCTCATTTACTTTGAATGAGTTACGTCATATGTTGCCGAAAAGAATTGTAGATCCGTTGTGTCAGCTTTTCAACTTTCCAAGCGCCAGCTCAGGTGCCAGCCAATCAGATCGCCTTATGCAAATACCCTAGCGCAGACGCTAGCCAATCGCGTTCATGCAGCACAGGAAAAGTAATGTGATTGACTGTTGTCACTATGATGCTTCAGATATGCCCTCCGTCAAGCATCGACGCCAACGCCCCGTGTGAATGTACTGTTACTGTGACCCTAAAATTAATTTCTGTGGTGTGTATCTATATGTCAACCCTGGCACTATAAAAACTGGCATATGTCTCCGTAGAGAGTCAGGAAACGCTACAACTGTACCGTCTTTGCAGCAGCGTCTAGACAGCAAAGAGAAATCAAATTAAAAACACAAATTCCCAAAAGCGCGCCGCATTTCCACTGATTTTGACAAAGTCGCATGTGACGCGTCTCGGTGGGCCCCCCCGCCCCTCCCAAAAAGATGAAGGTCTTTCATTCAGTTGCGTCTGACAAAAGAAATCGCGACTTGCTACAGAAGCAGCAGAGGCATATTTTAAGACACAAAGAAAGCGCTCTCTTTTTCCAGTCACAAAGCACAGAGGAACATCCAACAAGAACACAAGAGCACTAGAAGCTTGGAGGATCAGTGCGCTTTCTTCAGCTGGAGAGTACTGTGAAGCGTTTGATCTGAATATGTAACCGGAGCACTGTTGGAGAGTGTGTATCTGGAGTTCCAACCGCAGAACGTGTGTGTGCGTGGGGGGGATAAACTGTACATGGGCGAGTGGAGGAGTTTGACTGTGCATGTTTTGTCTGCTCAGAGATTCTCTCTCGTCTCTGCTCTTTATATTTTGATTTCATATTTCGGCTCCCCTCAGGTGAGCGAGATGAAGTGTTAATGGAGACGATGTGGAACCCTGGTGATGTCCCATCAGTCCACAGGCCCGGCTCACGCAGGAGAGCATCAGTCCTACTAATCAGCAGCGAGAGCGACGCACATGGAAAGCTGCCATCCTTGCCTCCTCAATACTAGGGTCATTTCATCCCCAGCAGGGCTTCCTCATATGGAACCTCATTTCTCCTCTGGATTTCTCATCTGTACCTGACTGGGCCCAGATACTCCACGCCCACTCTCTCCGCTGAGCTTTAAAGTCCTGCTGTATAACCCAAAAATTTTACACTTGATTTGTAACCGTGTCTCCTTCTGTAGACATGAGCAAAAATCGACTTTTGATATTATGGTAATTCAGTAGCAGGAGTTCTGCTTTTTTGTCTTCAAGAGTGCACTCTTGCCGCTTTTCCACCGTCAGGGTGCCGGTATTGGTACAGATTTGGAACCTTCTACGTGTGGGCAATGTGGTAAAATGGATACAAAACAAGATCGCTTACAACAGTCAACAGGGTTCGTTTACTGGATATACTGTATCTGTCTTTCTGTCCCTCCATCTATCTGGTTTCTCTCTTCTCTGTCTTGTAAGGCCTTTAAAATTGTAAAGTTTTAAACTTTCAAATAATGTTTGTCTTGTCAATCTTTACTCTTCTAAAAATGTCATTTTATTTTCAGTTAAATACAATTTGTTCACTTCATTTTCTCTTCGATTTAAATTCAAATTAATTTTATATCCACTTTGTTGCAAATTCATATTGCAGTTCTGCATCCTTTTTGCTATGTCAACTGAAAATCAGGAACACAGCCTAAATCCAACACAAACCCAAATCAAATCTGTATTTGCTAGGGCTGATTAAAATAATATGGATTTCTCAATTTCTGTTGATATCATTTTTACGAAATGATATAGTTTCCAATTCCAAGAATCGATAAGTCTAGCCTGTTTACATTTAATAAACGGAACATTTTAGCACGCCTCCCATCCAATAAATCACAATAAGCTTTGTGCTTTGTTACTTTTGATATGAAACAAAGTCTCAGATTTCAAATTCTTTCCATTTTATGACTATATTCAAAGAATAAATACAGCTGTTTTGGCGCTGTTTAATGTGGAGTGACATTAAGGAAATGTTAAAAGAAAGAATACAATGTACCAAAATCCATATCATAATCACTCAATCAGTGATTTAATCACGGAAGGACGTCAGTATAACAGCTGTTAAACAGTATGTCACGTAACATCACATTTACCATAGAAAAAACTTTCGGTGACCATAAACTCGTTAGAAAAATGAACTCTAGAGAGGAACATTTGGTTAAATATATGCATCATATAACATATTGTTAGGGGTGCAACGATACACATATTCGTATTGAACCGATCAGTATGAGCCAAACGATTCTTTATTTGGAAAATAAAGAGCTTACAGTGTATGAAATATGTTCTCTGTGCCTCTGTGCTCAACAAGGCAGCCCAAACGATGTAACAGGCAACGTGATACTTGCTTTTAAATAGCTTGTAAATACCTGTGAGCATTTTACTTTCACTTTCGAATTGGCGGCAATTCAGCGTCAATTGATTTAATTGACGACAACAAAACAGTACGACAAACTTACTTAGGCTATATAAAACATACAATATTTAATTTATTAACAAAACAAATACAAATACACCATTCTATAGGCCTAATATAAAATAACAAATAACTTACAAAAACGTTAAATATAAAACACTGAAAATCAGCAAACAAGGTGGAACCAAATCAATAAGAAACAAATGTTAAAAAAAGCTTCCAAAATCATCTTGGATAAACAGCAAAAGTAAAAAGGTCTCCCAATGTCTAAACATTTTTTGAAGCAGGCGCTTTTGTATTTCGTTTTGAAAATAAATCTTTTGCCAACGTCTTGTCTTTCTCACCTTTCTCCCATGTTAGCTCGACTCATTTTACTCATGTGAAAAAAGAAATCCGACTCCTGGCGATGATCTGAGATGCGAATGTTGTTCGGCACACTCCATTTAGAGAAGAAAAGAAATTTCTCTGGCATGAACTGTGACACCGCTGTGTCTTATCAAACAGAACGGTGAATTTTGTGAACCATTGTCATTTTACTGATCTTAGTATAAATCTGTCAAGTGTTTATGACAGCCAACATTTAAATGTTTATATATATATATATATATAAAAAAAACCAAATTGGAGTAGCAATATAATTCTGTATTTATAAAGTTAACTTTATTATTATAAACTTTAAGTGTAATTTAAGTGTTTGTGTAAAGATCAGTCACGTTTTAACCTCCAGAGTAAATTTGCCATATACCATAAAATAATCGACACTGAATCAAATTGAAGCGGAATCGAATCACAAGATTGTGGGTAGGAATCCAATCCAATCTTGTGAAATTTGCGTCAATACCCAGCCCTAGTATTTACACTGTAAATATGTGATGGTGCATACACTGTGTTTTAAAGTGACCAACATCCTGATTTTATGTACAGAATGAAAGTGTTGCACAAAAAGAAAGTGTCTCCTTCCACTTTGTTTTTCCCTTCCCCAACATAAGGCGCTAAATTAAAATTGTGAAGTAGCATAATTCTGACGTAACTTTCAAGGCAGTGGAAACTCGGGCCAGTTCCAGCTCCAGCACGAGAACCAGGACCATGTCTGCGCCTGCCTGATACCCTGGTTGTTGGCCTAAACGGTAGTAGGTGCAGGAGATGTCTGCTCAAGTCTCTGCAGGGACACAGAAATGGATAGATTACCCAAAGAGTCTGCGTTTTGCCTGCTTTCTGTCGTACGTGGTTTGTGTTCCAAGCTTGACAATACGAACAATACTGGCAGCGATTCAGTGGATTTATTTGTACCAGAGCAGGTTCCACGTTCGGCAGCCTTGTTCGTTTTGTTTTCCCGAATGTGTCTTCGCTTGTCAGAAAACGCTGGTCTCTCTGACTCACATTCCATTAAGAGGCTTTTCTGGAAAAGCTTATGAAGTGCAGAGAGAACTAAAGCAGCAAAAGTGTTTGAATAGAGCAGAAGAGTCAATAGGCGTCTGAATAGACTGCGACTCTCTCTCATTACGCTGGCTGATTAAACAACGAGAAAATTTTCACGATGAATCAGGCTTATTGTAAAGAGCCTCCAGTGCCTTCTCTCTCTTCCTTTCTCCCTCTCCGAGCAGTCTTTTAAAGTGGGATAAATTGTGGAGTAATATAAACAGAGGATTGGTCTCTCCTGGAGCAGACGATGATTGAATACGAGGGCCCCTGCGTCGGGAAGTGGGTTAAGTCAAGGAGTTATTAAGAAGACGGCTGGAAATGACAGCGATGCCAAATGGAGCCAGTGGCTTGGGACGGGTTTGAAGCCAGGATGAGTTTTCAGGATAAGAGCTGGATTTAAATAAATTGACTTTCCCTTCCCGTGACTAAAACGGATTGTTGTTGAGAGTTTTGGGGCCAAAGCGAGCGGTAAACATTTATTAGAAATCCATAGCCTTGGAACAAACAACACAGCTCCTCTCGTTTTCCTCTGCATGCTCCACAAAGCCCCGTCGTCGTGACTTTCAATCCCAGTTACGTAAGCCATTTACCACCTGTAAAGCTCGCTGAGGAAATTGCCTCCTCGACCAATTGGTCAACAAGCTTTTTAAGGATGTCACACGGACATCTCTTTTAATTCCGCTTAAGAAGCCGCTGCGCCCGGGATGAGTGCAGATGTGGAAAGTCACAGCGACGCCCTATTAACTAAGTGAACGAGTCACAAGATGCACACTACGTAGTCATCAATCTCTCCTCCCGGTAAGCACATTCTAATTTACAGCCGCAAGCTGTGGCTTTACAGCCTAGTTTCGCCTTCATGGCTTTGTGCTGAAAACGTGTCAGGATTTTAAGCATGGCATGAATCAAACTGTGGCATTCTCCTTTAGATATTTTAGTGCTTTATATCCTAATGACGGGTACACAAGAGGTGATTGGTTTTGGGTGGGTGTGTGTGCAGGGGTTTTCTGTTGTGTTAGCTAGATATGTGTGAGCGAAAGAGAAAGGGACTGCTCATCTGACAGGCCGTGAGTGCTGTTTGGCATGCGCTCTCTCTGGGTGTGTGGGACTACTGGAACAACAGCTTAGTTTTCAGTGCACTCCTGTCGGATTGTTAAGAATAGACTGTCCCTGCTAGCGCTGCTCTCTTTCTTCCCTGGTGACTGGTGTTTGCAGACCACCTGTGCTGTAGAGAAGAGGGACAAATAGAGAAATTCAGATGGAAATATAGCTGTTGCATGCTGTGTTTTGAGTGTATTCTGTGCAACTGCTCTTGACAGAAAGGATTAGGTCTGGTCAGGCCAGTAGTTTAGATTTCTACTTGTACAACATGCCTGCTTGTGTAGAAAACAGTGCCAGTGTTACAAAATATAACAAGAAAAAGTGTATAAATTATTAGTTTTTCTAAAGAAACACTGTCCAGTAGTGACACCAGCATGCAAAGTTACAGCGGGAGTCTGCGTCTCTCTCCTCCCCTGAGCCCACTGAGTTTTAACAGACTCCCTAAAGCATGCGGTGGGTAATTGAGAATGAAAGGGGAAAAGTCACATGAGACGAGGCAGTGGCTCCATCACGATATGATTGGATATGACTGGTTTTGATCAACTGTGATTGGTTCATGCGATAAATCCCACCTCTTGTGTTCGTGCGCGTTCGTGAATCAGTCTGAATTTACAACATAAAAGCGTTAATGTGAAGACTAATTTTAAAAAAGTAAGTAATCACCACTTTATGTCATAATAAGACCTAAAATGGCATGAAAACATGATTTGTGGGAGGTTTTAAGAAGTAATAAGTAGGGTTGGGTATCGAGAACCGGTTCCATAATTCTAAGAACCGGGTATTCGATAAAGACACGTGCATTTCGGTTCCGCTTAACAATTCCTGCGTTCGCATTTTAATGCGTTTAAAATCAAATTCAGCTGCGACAGAAAGCTTTGTAAAAATACAGAATAAAAATGTTTGACCCACTGATCTATATATAATGACTGTATTATATATAATGTTCTCTGCTATAGATCAGTAATTTGACCTCATTTTTATTTACTTTTTAATGTTACTGGAATCAAAACTAGGAATCGTTAAGAATTGGAATCAATAAGCAGAATCAGAATTAGAACCCTAGTAATATCCTTGGTGAAATTTAAAGTAAATCTCTGTGTCTGTGACCAATATTTACAGAGTTTTGATGACTGATGATCTGAAAAATTCAAAAAGTTTTCTCCAACAATAGATTTAATTTGACCTCATTTCTAAATGATTCGTAAACGACTCCTGCGAAGCAGTTCAAAGAATCAGTCTCTCTAAACCCCTCCTTTCCGTAAGCCCTCACTGCTGTGATTGGTCAGATGGCGCAGTCTTTTATGATTGGTCTACCGCGTACAACGCGTGTCGGTGCAAGCAATTGAAATGAATGGGTTTCATAGCAGCACTTTTCGCATTCAGTGTGAAAGCCACTTTGTGCACCAAACTTTATCATTACTCCAACTAATGAGACAGACTGTCAAGCTGCATCAATCACAAATTGACTTAGCCATTTAGCAAGATGTGCACGGTTGTTACACAACATAACATGCATAACTACATATTTTGAACGATCGCTAGAAAATACAATCTTTGTAGATTCATCTTTTGGAAGTGAATATAAAACAAATTTACTCTCACAGCATAGGATACAGCATCTTCTCCACATGACGTAAACCACATGGAAATTTTACTGTGTTTGTGGACGGGCAAGTTGTTTTGCAACGTAGAACGTGGGTGGACATTATGCAAATGTGTTACTTCGATACGTATAGCCGTAACAGAATAAGATTCGAATTCCTGACGACTCGTTCAGGCAATTGTGAGCCGACTCTTTTTTTTAAAGACAATAACTTTATTTATCGTGCACTGTCGGCTTCACAACTTTGCAGATAATTTATGTTCACATACAGCTAACACAAAAAAAAATTCAGAACGTTTGACCCATTCTTGATTTTTTGTAACTTGAAAATGTAACTACAGCACATGATTCAAGTAACTTTTTCTTTATTAACCCTCTAGTTAAAGAAAATTCTTTTCCAAATGTACCACACATGAAGTTGTCAACATGATGTAAATGTAAAACAAATCACTCAGATATCTTTGCTGAAAAGATGCATGAACTACATCTTGTACAATCTTGTGTTATACATAATTTATGTTCAGAAATAATATGAGGAAAATGCTTTAAAAAACAATCTCAAAAGTCAAGCTCTATTATTAACTGTGCATCTTCTGTAAAAACAATGAACAGCAGCTTTTAGCCTGTCACCATGATGCAAACATGAAATATCAGATATACAGTAGTAATTCTTCACAGGTTTTTATTAGATTGCACTGCTTTTCCATTGTTTATTCTATGTAAACATGGACACATTTGACTGTTGTACTCACGTATCTTGCAGCGTCTAATGCATTAAATGGCATTCTAAAATGCGGCGCTCAAGTTTAAAGAAGTTCACTCCCGTCTTCTTGCGTGATTTTCCTATTCCACTACCCGTGTCGCATATTTGTCAACACAAAAGCGTGTTCTATGATATGAGCACGTTACACGTGTTAATCACGTGCACCATTATGCGGTTAGATCATTCTTTTCTCTTTACTGTTATCATTAGTATATTGCCAAACTGTCTTAATTCTAACGTTTTTGTAGTATTTCTATTCAAAATCGTGATTCTTCGATATCTAAAAAAACCATTCAATTTGAATTAATCAATAAAATTGGAAAGATCGCCCATCCCTGTATTAAAATTTTTGCTGCCTTAAGTTATTATTTTGGAATAAATGTAAAATGCTTAAAAACACTAAATTGATGAGATTCATACTTGCATTTAATAAACAGAATATTGATTACATTGTTAATAAAAGTATCAAATAGAATTGAAATTTTTTCTAAAAGTGTAATTAAATATAATGATGACTAGGACAGAAATTTACATTAGATTTAAAAAAATAAATAAATAAATTGAGTACTTTGCCTCGTTTTAGAGCACCGCAAGAATTGCAAGAATTTTTGAAAGTATAAAATGATAATCATGTTACCTTGATGACAAGCAAATTTCAGGAAAATCCAAATATACATGCATTTGCGATGCATAAAAATGCATGTGCTTAAAAATAAAAGTAGGGTTGGCGTATTCATGCTGGCCCTGGGTCAGTAGACCTTATTGTTGAGCCCTGGTATGTACATATACAGATAAAATAGGTTTTCATCTTCTAGTCAGTACAGGTCGTGGCTTGTAATATTACACACTCGATAACTCAAACACTGCAGCTTTGCTAATCGTATGTATTGTCTGAAAAAACATTGCTTTGGTACATAAGAGCTACACGTGCTTAAGCAGCTTGAGGGATTATGTGTGTATGCATGGGGACGAGATGTGTAGATTCTTGTCGTACGCTGCCAGAATTAACCCGCATCTTGTTTGTAGGCTCGACAGGTAGCTGTGGAGCTGGAAGCCAGCCGCCCCTGACAGCGGCATCAATATCGCGTCTGGGGGCCACAGGCGGGGAAGAAATTTCTGCTGCACATTTCACAACTCCCATTGATACTTTCAGCAGTTGCCATGACAGCAGTGTGCAGTGGTTTTAATGGAAGTGATTTTGTTAATATAAAATTGAGCCACGGCCGTAACATCTCTCCCACGGTGCATCAGGTCTCCATTTATCACAGGTGAAAATACAGTGCTCCACCCCTCTTTGTGCACTGTTATTAGGACAAAAGAAGAGAAAATGAAATGAAACAGTCATAAGATCCATGATGTGTCCCAATTAAGACACAATCAGAGCACATCTCAGCAGTGCAGTGGCTCTTTCCCTACCCACCGGCATGAAAGAGCAGAAGGTTTTCTTTTCTACAATGGCATGCATCTTTGATTGCTTGTTGAGCTCCATATGCATAACCAGAGATCTGTCACTTCGTTTATTTGAAGTAGAACCTGATTATGTCTAAGTTTTCTCCTTTTTGGATGTTGAAACAATGTGTTAGAGAAGATGACAATTATCTACAGATACTTTAAAGAGATAGTTCACCCACAAATGAAAATTCTGTCATTTATTACTCACCCTTTTGTCGTTCCAAACCTGTTCATCATTCAGCTTTGGAACAAAAATTAAGATATTTTTGATGAAATCTGAGAGCTTTCTGACCCCGCATAGACAGCAGCGCAACTACCACGTTCAAGGCCCATAAAGGTAGTAAGGACATTGTTGAAACAGTCCATGTGACATCAGTGGTTCAATACTTTTTGTAAACAAAGAAAACAAAAATAACAACTTTATTCAACAATTTCTTCTCTGCCCTGTCAGTGTTCAACGCGCATTTGAGACTGATCATGATTATTGTATTCTGTTGTTTTTTAACCATTAGAATTAAAAGCCAAATCTATACTACAGGGCTCTACGCTTACTTTTATTTTGGGGTGCACTTGTGCTCCTAACTTAAAAAATTTGGGAGCACCATGTAATCAATAATAAAAAAAATCTGATCAAAAATTTGCCTTTCCATTACGAGGTGATATCTGACTCCTTGATTTATTTGACTGATTAATTCGACTTTTTTTTGTTTATTAAAAGTATGTCATCTTTTATGTCAATTTTTAAAAAATATATATTTTATAAGCTAATTTCTAATTGAAACAACAGAATAAGAACAAGTAGAATAAGAATAAGTTACCAATTAAATGAAATCAGTATTAACAAAATTAATTTGTACTACAGAGGTGGCCCAGAAAAACACAAAAGTGGCTTGTAGGTGTATTTTCATGTTTAATGAGGCTCAGAAGTGGCGTGAGTGCAGTCAAATTCATGTTGACATTAATGTTTTAAAGGGGTCATTGGATGCTAAGTTCACTTTTACATGCTATTTGAACATTAATGTGTGTTGGCAGTGTATGTACAAATCTACCCTATAATGATAAAAATCCAT
>JAHKKF010432211.1:0-10556 GCA_019740295.1 Labeo calbasu | reverse complement strand
TTTTAGAGTGTAGAAATGTGGCTTTCAAAGGAAAGATTTTCTATCAAATAGCACACCTAGGTTCCTAATTGATGACAAAGAATTGACAGAGCAGCCATCAAGTGTTAAACAATGTTCTAGATCATTACATGCAGAGGTTTTTGGCCTGAAAATTAACACGTCTGTTTTTTTCAGAATTTAACAGGAGGAAATTACTAGTCATCCAGTTTCTTATATCAACTATGCATTCCGGTATTTTTTTAAAATTGGTACATTTTATCAGAGCAAAGAAATATAGAGCTGAGTATCATCAGCATAACAGTGAAAGCTAACACCATGTTTCCTAATGATATTTCCCAAGGGTAACATGTAAAGCGTGAAAAGAAACAGTCCTAGCACTGAACCTTGAGGTACTCCATACTGCACTTGTGGTTGGTATGTTACCTTTTCATTTACTGCCACAAATTGTATTTATTCAACAGTTTCTTCTCTTCCGCTTGTGTCATGGTACTCTTGTGAATGTGTCAAAGACTGACACAGAAGAGAAGAAATTGTTTAAAAAAATCATTCTTTTTTTCTCTTTGCACATAAAAGGTATTCTTGTAGCTTTATAAAATTACAGTTGAACCACTGATGTCACATGGACTATTTTAACAATGTCCTTACTGAGCCTTGTGTTACTGTCTATGCAAGGTCAGAAAGCTTTTGGATTTCATTAAAAATCTCTTGATTTGTTTTCTGAAGGTGAACGAAGGTCTTACAGGTTTGGAACAACATGAGAATGAGTAATTAATTTTTGGGTGAACTATTCCTTTAACAACTAAAAATGTTAATGGCATTTTGCTGTATACCAGAGCAAACTCACATCATTACAGTTCTACCACAGATTTGAGAACAAGCTTTGCCCAAAAGTCTTGATATTTGTGTTTTATTGCTTGGGCCTAAGATGTAGCATTTTTTTTAAGAATGTGTTAATTGTGTAAATTATAAATAAATGTGCAAATTATAAATAAAATTAGGACTGTTTTCTCATCAGGCTTTCTGAAAATGTGTCATTTTTCTCATTTTGTTCTGGGCAAATGAATAGAGTTTGAAGCAACTACTACTTGAAAATAAGCTATTGATCTGCAGTGCGGTTTTACCTCCTATCAGTTTTCACCTTGGGATGTTTATTTGCTGGCTGACTAGAGGATTCTAATCCCAGCACCTGTGAATTTGAGTCTTTTGGAGCGGCGGTCTTGATTTCCTCCCAAAACTGTTGAAAATGAAAGCAGAATGTCTCCCAGGAACAGTGTGATGACAGAAAATTCTGTCAGTGTCGTTGTGTGGACAGACTGGCATGTCTCACAGCAACAACAATATCCTTTCCAGATGTTTTTTTTTTCAAGGCTCTATTAGTTTATTATTAAGACGTGCTGTTCTCTTTTGTAATAGATGTGGGGAAGTGTCAGACATATCTTAAATGAGACTTTCGGGGAGAGATGGGTATCTGTGCAGATAGGGTCAGCTTGCCCTTGATGGAAGAATAAGATGGAAAATGCAGCAGGAATAATACGATTTCGTTATCATCTGGCTGTTTCACGGCCCAGCGGCTGTTCTTTGAGGCTTTCCACACAAGTGAAAATATGGTGGTATAGTCTGATTGGAAAGTAACATTAAAGTTTGTTCTCTCGATTTTTATGCCCAGATCGCTGCATGACAATAAAATCAAGATCCTTCCCGAAAACATCTTTCATTCTCTTGGATCTTTGGTTGAACTGTGAGTACCGCATAATCTGCAAAGGATGTGAAATCTTGTGATTTGAGAGTAATAATTTTGTTTAAACGTTCGGTGCTGACATCATAATTTAAATGTCTTTGTATGCACATGGATTATGTTTATCTAACTGATGTATTTGTTTCTCCTTCTTGTTTTTTAGAGACTTGTCTTGCAACAGAATGTCCAATCTTCCTAAAAACACTTTCAGGAGTTTAAAATATCTGCAGAAACTGTGAGTCATCCACATATCAGTCACACCGTTTATTTCAAAAGCGTTGAATTGGTCAAAGCACGCAATGTAATAAACAGCACCACAATAAAACAATGTTTTTAAGGGATTTCACCCAAAAGTGGAAAAAAAAATCTGTCATTCACTCGCCCTCATGTCCTTCCAAGCCTGTGTGCTGTTATTTCTTCCATGGAAGAAACAAGTCTACATTTGGGAGCTGTCAGCCCCTCAAAAATGACAAAAAAACACACTAAATAACACCACAATAAAAGTAGTCTAGCTCTATTTACAACTGTTATGATACACTACCAGTTTTACACTGCAAGATTTTTAATGTTTTTTAAAGAAGTCTCTTCTGCTCACCAAGTCTGCATTTATTTGATCCAAGGTACAGCAAAAACAGTGCTATTTTGACATATTTTTTTACTGTTTTAAATAACATGTATTCTATTTGAATATATTTAAAATGTAATTTATTTTTGTGATTTCAAAGCTAAATTTTTAGCATCATTACTCCAGTCACGTGATTCTTCAGAAATCATTCTAATGTTTTGATTTGCTGAGCAGATTTTTTTCAGGTTTGAATAGAAAGTTCTGAAAAACAGCATTTGTCTGAAATAGAAATCTTTTGTAACATTATCTTTGGACCTTTTTATTCATTAAAGAATCCAGAAAATTATTAAACTGTTTTAAATATTGATAATAATAATAAAATGTTTCTTGAACAGCACATCAGCATATTAGAATGATTTCTGAATGATCACGTGACACTGAAGACTGGAGTAATGATGCTGAAAATGTAGTTTTGATCACAGGAATAAATTACATTTTAAAATATATTCAAATAGAAAATAGTTATTTTAAATAGTAAAAATATTTCAAAATTGTTCTGTTCTTGCTGTACTTTGGATCGAATAAATGCAGGCTTGGTGAGCAGAAGGGACTTCTATAAAAAACATTAAAAACTTTTGACTGGTAGTGTATATTTTTGCGAGGAGCAAACTAAAATTCATCTAAAGTTCACCGAAGCTCATCTGTAGACTACGTTTGCATTCAGATCATAGTTATTACTGATATTATTGCCTAAAATAAATGGTCTTCAGAAGGTTTGACAATTCCTGGTAACTATTAACTGTCGATGGAACTCAATAGTTACAAAGCGGTTCTTTATAAAAAAAAATCTGTATAACAAAAAACAGATTTGGAATGTGATAAGTAAATAATCAAAATTACCATTTTTGGCTGACGTACTCCATTTAATATTTGCAGGAACATGTCCCATAATCCTTCCCTCCAAATTCACGCCAGTCACTTTGATCACCTGGTCCAACTTGAGTCTCTGTAGGTATCAACACTGCATGTTCTGCTTTTCAAAAGAATGCCTTTTTTAGTAGGTGTCACATGAAACACAACATTCACTTGTGTTTAACAGAAGTCTGGAGGGCATTGAAATTCCTGATATAACCACCAAGATGTTTCTTCCGATGGGGAACCTGTCTCACATGTGCGTACCTTTCATCGTGTATTATTTTTTTTGCATGAGCAGGATGCTCAGTTTCTGATCTGATATGTGTGCGTATCTGTCTTTTCTAGTTATTTTAAGGATTTTCAGTACTGTTCCTATGCCCCACATGTTCGGAAATGTAAACCTAACACAGATGGCATTTCATCAGTGGAAGATCTGTTAGCCAGCCTGGTTCTGCGGGTGTCCGTCTGGGTTATGGCCTTCATCACCTGCTTTGGGAATCTCTTTGTTATCGGAATGCGCTCCTTCATTAGAGCAGAGAACAACCTGCATGCAGCCTGCATCAAAGTCCTGTGTTGTGAGTACAGCTGAAACTATTGTTATTATTTGATTAATACAAAGGCAAAAGTTTACATACACCTTGCGGAATCTACAAAATCTGTTAATTATTGTACTAAAATAAGAGGGATCGTACAAAATGCATGCTATTTTTTATGTAGTACTGACCTGAATAAGAAATTTCACATAAAAGATGTGTGCATATAGTCCACAAGAGAAAATAATAGTTGAATTTATAAAAATTACCCTGTTCAAAAGTTTACATACACTTGATTCTTAGTACTGTGCTATTATACAGAGCTATTATTTTCTCTTGTGGACTTTATTAACATTTTGCAGATTCAGCAAGGTGCATGTAAACTTTTGACCTCAACTGAAAATCCATCCAAAAATGTTTATAATAATAAAAATAATAATAAGACGACAGCTTCAGATGATGCCAGCCTTGGATCGACATATGATCACAAGCTGTAATCGTCGTCTAACATATTATTAAATTATTGTTAAATATTAAATTAAACTGAATGAATCATAATTATCAACTAGCTTCATTACTGAATAGTCTGGTCTTTGTACTGAACACTCAGACTGCAATCTGTCTGTAACAGTCTCATAAAAGTCCACAGTATTGAATTAACTCCAAAAACGTTTGGCTAGACCATCTACAAGAGAGAGAGAGAAAAAAAAGATTTTCTTGGAAAGAAACTATGCCCAGTTATGCAGCCTTCATGAATGGGGGTATTAGTGGAAAGCCAAGGGTAACAATAGGTAAGGGAATTTATCTGAAAAATGGAAGCTGACAGTAAAGCCCATTATGATTTAGTTGCTTTTGTGTCTGGTGTATATCCTTGTGCGTGTTTGATTGTTCATTGTTGAGCATTTATGCATTCATCTGTAATCCTATTTAGAAAGTGACAGTGCATTTGTCTTCATAAGCTAGCTTGCTTGAATGTTACGTGTATTTTTGAACTTATTTAAAGGGTAAAGTTACAGACTGTTCCACAGTCCGATCACTTCCTGATGTACCGAACAATAAACACATCTACTAATACTTCAGTAAATCTGCGACAGATGTAGTTTTTCCAGACATCAGGATGAGAATGCGAATAGCCACTTGATGGGTTGTTTTTTTTCAGGACTGTGGTTTTACCGCCAAAAATCCAATGGGAAAGGCAGCATTATTTCACAGTTTGCTTTTGCTTGAAAATTGTGATTTCAGACTTTTCCAACATATTCATTTTCGTTAACTATGTTTTATTAATTTTGATGCAGAAATAAAGTCCTTGCAAAATAATGACTATAATACAGTGACAACAACAGTTAAACAAAAAGAAAAAACGTTACATCAACACGTTGCATGTGCATATATACACATATGAGGGAAGTAAATCTGCAAAAATAAAATATTGAAGTACTGACAATGAGTAAAGATTATAGTAAAACTAACAAAATCAGCCAGGATACCCTAAAATAAATCTTTTTGTCAGGATGTTTCCTACATACTCTTAATTTGTTGTGAAAATTGCTGAGATTATATTATTGGCCATTTGTCTCTTCTTTGGACAAGTTTACTTTTAAAAAAAATCTTCAGCAAAAGCTGATTTTAATTTATTATATAGGTATTATAGTAATAACTGAAAGTTTTAAATGTTATTATATTAATAAAAATGAGTTTATATAAATTATTATTAGATATTAATTTGATTTATTATACATCAATCAAATTATACATACTAGATATATATTCGATGTTGATTTATTATACATAATCAAATCAAAACTATATATATGTATGTGTGTGTGTGTGTGTCTGTGTGTGATCCTGGACCACAAAACCAGTCATGAGTAGCATGGGTATATTTGTAGCAATAGTTAAAAACACATTGTATTTTCCCCATTCATTCTCAATTGCCCCCCACCAAACACACCGTAGCTTTGCGCTTTGTCAGAGTGCAGCTCATTTGATTTTATATTTATAATTTTATTTTTATAATTTATTTAATTCAGATATAGAATTGCAGAAATGCATACACCCTATATTTAATTTAGCAAATTTATAATATTCTAGTACTTAGTATGTCCTACAGAACTTTAAGTGTACTGCTCTGAACCTTCTTGGCACTAAGAGTACAAGTTCATAACAAAATGCCACACCTGTCCTGTTTAACTCTTGGAGGACGACCTCCTTAAATGCCCCGGTCCTTAATGGGGAGTTTTGCTCAGTTCGTCTCTACAGAATCCCCCACAGCTGCTTAAGAGTGATAAGACTGAGTAAAATACATGTCCACTGAAGGATGTTTACCTTGGGAGAATTAATATCCTCACTGTCATGTTGAAAAAATTCCCAACAGTGCAGGGAATGAGGAGAGGGTAGCAAATACATATTACATCACACAGTGGCGTGTGAATTCCTGACAGCATTGATAAAGCACAACTCCCTCACACTTTTGGCACTCATACAACCCAATAAAAGAGCTTTACTACCATTGAATGTCACTGTGGGAACCAGGCACTTCTCACTGTACTCCTCCTCTAGCAACACCAGAACATTTTGGATCCGAAATGATTGCCTTGGTCTCTTAAGACAAGAGTATGGACTCCCAGATTTTGTAAAATATTTTGCAAATATAGGCCTTGGAAGAGGTTAAATGAGTTTATTGTGGGTAATTCTAGTGGTGACAACAACCATGCATGTCACTTCTGCAAGCTGTGTCATGCTCTGTGAGATGAAGTGTCACTCTTTTCATAGCTTTTGCTCTTTTTCTAGCAAAAACTCACTCATCACTAAATGAAAACTTAAAGGGAAGACCTGATTATTTCAGGAGCATGTCACAAGTCCATTGTTTTTTTAATGTCAGTGGTACGTCTGCTATATTTTGACACTTAAAACAATAAATTGGTATTCCTCTTGTACCATTGTACATTGCAGTTCTCTCTCAAGTGATTGCATTGTTGCCAGCATTAAGTCTGAGTATGATTCAGTAGGCTATATAACACTTTTAATTGTCAGAAAATAATTACTTGTGTTTTCAAGTTTCTTTCAATATACATTAAACCTACACTATTTTTTTTTTTAATTTAGTAACTTTCAGGGGGGTGTACTTATTTTTTGCAAGACAACATTTTATCACTTTGATAAGAAAATCTTATTTTCCTAAACATTTTGACATTCTTCTTTGGTAATTGATCAAGCTCGCTTGTTGGAACATTATATCTCCAAAGAACCCTAACATGTCTTCTAAGTAAAGAATAATTGCTGAATTTCTTACGTTTTAGAGGGGGTGTACTCATTTATGCTGTGCGCTATATAAGACGTGTCAAATATCAAATAAAGGTCAGTTCTGATAACAGAGAGTTGTTATCAGCCATTGTCACATTCACAGTTCACTGTCTCTGTCTGTGCTTGGTCTGTTAATGTCAGCTACATCAGTGCATTCAGAGTGGGATCAGAAGCTTAGCTTTTACCTCCACCTGTCGCTGTCTTTAATAGTGTCCCTCTGCTCATCTTTGCCATGCTGCTAGTATCAAAGATCGCCTATTACCACAGATGGCCGTACCACCTTCAATTATTCCTTCAAACTATAAAGAACAATGATGCGTTTATACATTATTCACGTTATTATAAACACATTCCCTTTTCTCATAAGCTTTTGTGACAGCTGCAGTTTTCCTCAATTTACTCTCTGACTTGTGGGAGAACCAGGAAATGAGCAGCTGTCAAATATTTCACACCTCCTCAAAAAAAGAAAGGCCTAAAATAAACTGGCAAGCAACTTCACGCCACTGCTCACACTGTGTCTTTGTTTATATATTGGTAATGAGGAACAGAATTTGCGCTGTCAAGATTAACATCCATTACACAAATTGATGCAGAAGGGACTAATCACTATTGTTTTAAATCAACTTAAGTCTGTGACTAGAGGGTGTAACAAAAACCAACGTGTAGTGACCCGATAATACTAGAAGCAGCGATTTCACAATCGGTACAAACATTGACTTTGGTGGTTAAGTCATGAGATGAGAACTGAAGAACAAACCAAGTCTCAGTCCTGGCACATGATTTCATGTTATATTTATTTATAGAAGCTTACAGTTTTTTTCATTTATGCTAAGCACTGTATCATATGCTTGAGGATTGTAATCATTTGCTTTAATGCTTTCCAGTTGCTGACTGTCTGATGGGAGTCTATCTTTTCTTCCTGGGGATATTTGATGTGAAATTCCGGGGTGAATATAACCGAAACGCTCTTATCTGGATGGACAGCGTGGAATGCAGAACGATTGGCTTTCTCGCCATGCTCTCCTCTGAAGTATCTGTTCTGCTCCTCACCTACTTGACACTAGAGAAATTCCTAGTCATCGTTTTCCCGTTTAGCCATCTGCGGCCCGGGAAGCTGCAGACGGTGTTGGTTCTGGCCTTCATCTGGATTCTGGGATTTGTCATAGCAGCTGTTCCCTTGCTAAATGAAGACGTGTTTGGGAACTATTATGGGCGAAATGGAGTGTGTTTTCCTCTGCACTCAGATAGGCTGGAGAAACCAACAGCCAAAGGATACTCCACAGGGATATTTCTTGGTTCGAGTCTTTTTTAATGATTTAATGCTTACTAATGTATTAAAATGTTTTCATATATTTTAATTCATATATTTAATTCTGCTATACATATTATATACTACCACTCAAATTTTTAAAAATATTTATGATTTTTTTTTATGTTTTTGAAAGAAGTCTGGTATGCTCACCAAGCCTGCATTTGTTTTATCAAAATATTATTGTGAAATATTACAATTACAATTTAAAACTCTTTTCAGTTTGAATATGTTTAAAAATGTAGTTAAGTTAGTATCTTTAAGTAGTTCCTTAGCTGCCATTACCACAATCTTTAGTGCCACACGATCCTTCAGAAATCATTTTAATATACTAATTTGGTGCTCAAGAAATTTTTCTTATTATAAATGATGAAAACAGTCATGCAGCTTAATTTTTTGCAGAAACAAAAAAGACTGCAATTCAAATGTCTGGGGCAAATAAGATTTTTTTCCCCTTTTTTGTAAGAAATTTATACTTTTATTTAGCAAATATACAGTCAGTTGTTACAAAAGATTTCGAATAATTGAAGTTTCCACAAAAATATTCAACTGTTTTTAGCATTAATTGCAATAATGATTGTTATTAATCGAGCACCTATAATAATTGATCATTACTGAGTATCAAATCAGTACATTAGAATGAATATTGAAAGACACTGAAGAATGGAGTAATTAAGCTTTGCCATCATGTTTTTTTTGTTTTTTTTTTTTCAAATAGAAAACTAATAATTGTAATAAAATTTTTACAATAATTACTGTTCTTTCTGTATTTTTAATTAAAAAAAAAAAAACAAAAAAACATTAAATGCAGCCTTGGTAAGTATAAGAGACTTTAAATCTCAAACTCAATCCAATCTTAGACTGCTAATATAATATAATATAATATAATATAAATCTGACCCTGGACCACAAAACCAGTCTTAAGTAGCATGCGTATATTTGCAACAATAGCCAAAAATACATTGTATGTGTCAAAGTGATTCATCATTAGGATATTAAGTGAAGATCATGTTCCATGAAGATATTTTGTAAATTTTCTACCATAGATATATCAAAACTTAATTTTTGATTAGTAATATGCATGGCTAAAAACTTCATTTGGACAGCTGTAAAGGTGATTTTCTCAATATTTTGATTTTTTTTTTTTCTTTTTTTTTTTTTGCACCCTCAGATTCCAGATTTTCAAATAGTTGTATCTCGGCCAAATATCGTCCTATCATAACAAACCATACATCAATAGGAAGCTTATTTATTCAGCTTTTATATGATGTATAAATCAAAATCTCAATCAAAAAATGACCCTTATGACTTGTTTTGTGGTCCAGGGTTACATATAATATATAAAATAGGGTGACCATTTTTAAAACCAGCAAAAGAATTGATCTTAAATGTACGATTTGTCTACGTGGGCGAAGGAATGCTAGCACATCACTTGAATTTTCATGTGTTGTGTGAAGAAATTGATCTGCTGGTTTTAGCTTGTTGAAAACGCATTGTAAAGACGACAGATAGTAGCAACAAGGCGTTCGTATTGTCTTTGCAACCGAGAAAGTTGTTGGTATCCACAAACTCTCCGTGTTGATTACTTTAAGAACGTTATACAACGAAAGCAACAATAACAGAACTGCAAAATGCATTTGGATATATTTACACTGAAACTGTAACTGACTCATCGTGAAACCCCAACGTTTCGGGTAAACAGGGACGTCTGGTTACCCTAAAAAAATTTTTACATTCAGCTGTCTACCATCCAGCCTATTACTTTCATATGTCAGTCATTATGTGCATATCCTGAAATATTTGTGTATTGTGTATTCACAGGTCTTAATCTGGTGGCGTTCTTGGTGATTGTCGTTTCCTATTCCAGCATGTTCTGTTCCATTTATAAAACCGGCATCAATGCCACAGATGTGCGCAGTCGGCTACACAAAGATGTGGCTGTGGCCAACCGCTTTTTCTTTATTGTGTTCTCTGACGCCCTCTGCTGGATACCCATATTTTTGGTCAAAACACTCTCCCTGCTCAAAGTTGAGATTCCAGGTATGATACCTGTATTTCTTCAGCCCCTGATTTATTTAAAGGTGACATGATCTCATTCATTCATTCCTTACTTCCACATGGTTTACACAGGCATTTTGCTCATGGTTTTTATATAATGGAATTATATATCCATTTGCATGGAGCTTCAGAATTTTG
>JAHKKF010431771.1:0-13719 GCA_019740295.1 Labeo calbasu | reverse complement strand
AGATAGATAGATAGATAGATAGATAGATAGATAGATAGATAGAAGAAAGGACAGACAAAGATAGATAGATAGATAGATAGATAGATAGATAGATAGATAGATAGATAGTGCCTTGTTGTGCCTTGGAATTTTCCTTTGAGCTTAAATGAACAGACAATGATCCAAGTGATTTGTGTTTTACTCCCTGTGCGAGAGCTTCAGTGCTGTCCTCTGTGGGGAACATGTCATCTTTCATTTGTGTTTTTGTTGTGGGCCCTATACAGCACTAAACCTCTCGCACACTACACCGATTACATATTTGGGTTTTAAATGTAAGAGAAATTTCAATCTAAGATGAAATTTCTAATCTATTTAGCAGGTGTTGATCAGGCCAGCAGCCCAAAAGGGAACTTCTCACCACCTTTGCTACAAGTGAGTCTACTGCTTTGGGACAGCAGAACTCAATATCTTTATATTCTTCAGGCCTTCTTTGTAGTCTAACATCTTATGCATCTGTCACCAGGATCGGAGAGGTGCTGTGGATGCGAACATGTTCCCTCCAGGGATATCCAGATCAACTGCCCGGCAGAGGAACCCTGGATTGCGGAGAACCTATGACATGGAGGGTAAATGATGATTATCTCTTTTCTCTTCACTGGTCTTCATAATAGAACCCAACCTGCTTATCTACATATGTTGGGATTTTCAGGTTTGGTGGAGCTGTTAAACCGGGCTCAGTGCTGCAGTGCAGATGATCAGCGAGGCCTCCTGAAGAAAGAACATCTAATGCTGCCTCAGTTCCTCCAGTTGGAAGAAGTCGAAGAAGCTGAGACAAGCAGATCACTGGAGGAGTCCTGTTCCAGTATTGGGTCTCTTGAAGTGGATTGTCCTACAGTTCAACCAAACACATTAGGGAAGGAACAATCAGAGAATGAGTGCTCAAACCCAGCTCGAGAAACTGTGGTGTGAGCTACATGGACCTGTTACAAGTTTTGCGTCAATGATCAGTCACACTGGAGCATGAAGAATAGAGAATAACATTGCAGGAATGTGAAGCTGATGGACAATTGTCATTCGTTTTTTTTTTTTTTGATAAAAGCAATGCTATGAAATATTGTTTACAGTAGATGTAGAGTAATTCTGCACATGTTAATGTCCAGCTGCTTGTATTTATTTCAAAATGATAACAAATGTAACAAAAATACATTCTATCTGTTTTAATGAAGACTTAAAGGTTTCATTGAGGTTTTTAATCATTGGTTCACAAGTTCGCCTGCCCATCCAGTCCTGATGGGCAGTGGTAAACAAACTTGGCTTGCTGTCCTTAATGGAGGCTCGAACCCGAGGCTCGGCTTGAGCGCAGAGTTCAGCCCCCCATTGTGATATTACCTAGAGGGAGAACAACAGAAACAGAGGAGGAGAAGCGGAGGTGGAGGGATGCCGGAAGAACTGAGGCTGGGACGGTGCAATGAGAGCTGCTTATATAGGCTCGTAAAGATGATTGACAGGACTGAATGATTAGGCTCCTCCCGAACCTGCGTTTGGAACTTCATTAAAATACATTTACTGGTAACAAAGTACAGTTTTATATCAGTTTTAGTTTTTAACCTGGATTCAATTTAATTTATAAAATGCTTCAATTTTAGTGTACTTGAACATTTTACATTAATATTTTAGGTCTTTAAAAACATTAACAGTTTTGTTAATGAAACATTTCTGGGTGAAACAAAATATTTCTTAAAAATTGATAGACAGGACTTGATTATGTCTGTCGTGATTTTTTCCTTAATTGGACAATAAGAAGTATGGTTCCATAGAATGGTTCCATACCAGAATGACTGGAGTTATGGAGGCTCAAGTTCACCTCGTTAGCGTGTCTAAAATTCATTAGTGTGTCAAATGTACCAATGGTTCTTTTTAAAATCATAATTAGTGGGCCAAGCATGGAAAGTGCTGCAAGTTATCTTTCGCTTTTCTTGTAATTCCTGCTGAAAGGGAGTCTGTAGCAGCCCTATGAACAGCAAATAGGAAAATTATGAAAATTGGCACACTTATAGAGGTGGTAATAAATAGTAATCTGACCAACTTTGTGTTCTCTAGGACCAACTCTATAGCAGCACCCCCAGTTCAATAATTCACCTTCCCAATGGTTATAAAGTTTGAACCCCAAAGTTGATCACATTCAATATCTTACATTAAGACTCCGCCAATTACAGTACTGTATTCGTTTTTTTTGTTTTGTTTTGTTTTGTTTTGCCACTTCTTCAAAGTTTGTTCAGTTCTTAACAAAATTGGACCAGATAATTATTGGACTGAGACGTACAGGAATAACTTTTGAAATGTTTGTCAGAAAATCATAACTAGGGTTCATTGACAGCATGTCCTAAAGGTACCTGAGATGTTTAAAGACAGTGCTGCATATCTTTCAGAAGATATACAGCTTTCTACAAAAACGCTTACAACTTTTGAAAACTTTGTCTGAAATCAAATTTATGCTATTATGTTCTTTAGCATTTGCTGATTCCAATGAAATCTAACATGTCATTTTCCAACATTTTGCTGGTTCACTATAGTATGGAAACTTTTTTTATTTGCTGCTCATCCTTCAAATCTTGTCTAGTTTTGTCTAAAATTTGTTCCTGTTTGGTGCAGCCTCAGCACGATACTGAGCATACATGTGATATAATGTAAAACAGTCCCTCTGATTGTTCCCTGTGACATTTGCAACCTAGTCTCATGACAAAAAACGTACCTGGGGGCACTTTTTTGCGAGACATGAAATATATACAAGTACATGTACTTGCAGTTTCCAAAAGAAATGAACACTAGAGGCAGTAAAACAGCAGCACTTTAAATTTTTTTTCATACAGTTATGATTACAGCCACATATGTTTCACTATCCGGTGCTCTGACAATTAATGCTACCAATTAAATTATGCTACACTGTATTTTTAATACAGTAATGGAAAGTTTGAGGTTGGGTAGGCGTACACGAAAGAGTAGCACAAATGGACACAACACCGGTTGTAACAAGCTTGCTCGAAAGCTCAGGCAGCAAGTTGGATTTAGGATGAGGAAATAATGGGTACGAATCCTGTGAAAAACGTGACTCACGCTGAAAGATGAGAGACTGAAACAAAAGCTAAAATGGCAAGCTTGCGATTGCGTTTTTTACATCACATTCACTTTTGTTCATATACTATTGCGTAGGTTTAGGTGTAGTGCAGATAGTAGGGTACAACGGGGCCAAAGGCACACCTTAAGAAAAAAATGCCTGTTCGCTGCACCTAAAATGTATAATTGTAGAAAAAATATATAATACATATATTGTATTGAACATTTATAGACCAACAGATTTTGTGTGACAATAAATCATACAGGTCATTTATTTTGTTTAAAAATTGTATAAATGTACAAGGTGGCAAGGAAGGGCCTTTTACCCCTTTTAGCCCCAACAGCAGGGGCGCTTTTTACCCTAAATACCATACTTAATACCATACTTACTTTAATTCTTAAAACTGTTGCTTTAATTATCTTATACAAAACTGAAAATCATTAAGAAGACATTTGTCTCAAAATATATGCATTCATTTTAGCGATTCTCATTTGTTACTTAAATCTACAACATTTTAAAACATCAAATATTAGATCAAGTAAGCACAGAATCAACTTTGTGCTGCTGCCCACGATTGCGTCAAGGATAAGACAAATTTGCATGTGCATCTTGAAAAGCAGATGTTTTGGAAAGTGCTATGCCACGTTTTTGTGCCATCTAGTGGTTAAGAGGAAAATAATATCAAAGGCTCCTTGTACCTCAGGGTGCCTTCAGCCCCGCTGTACCCTGTGTTATTTTAAAACGTTAAAATTTCTACCTATTATATTGTTTTTATTAACGTGTACATCTACCCCAACCCTAAACCTACCCCTTACAATAATGCAAAAACAGTAATTATTGTACAGTACATCTGTATACCATCTAGCCTTTACCATAAAACGTACCATATGTACATTCATTTGTTCTGGGGAAAAAAACCCAAACACTCTTTTAGGGCCACTCAGCGGACATTTCTGTTGGAAACTGCAGTGATATGTACTTATTGGTACGTTTTTGCCATGACACCATGGTAGATTATTGGACTTGCATGCTATACTTACTACACTTGCTGTGGTTACTGTACTTGCTGTGCTTTCGGCGCTTGGCCCCAAATTGCTGCTTGCAGCTATGTTCTGCTATTATTATTATAATTTTTACTACATTAACAGATAACACATTTTTATGTATTGGTATGGAGAAAATATACTCACTTCCTAAACTATATAACTGCATGAACTGTCTTGAGATACCACAGTGATTTTTGTGACAGCCATAGCCTCTGTAAATGGTCCTGCAGACAGTGCTCTTTCTTTGATTGGTCCTGGGGTCTTCAAATCTGTTCCTGTAGGTCCACTTTCCTACAAAGTTTAGCTTCCAAGTGCGTGAAGATGCCGCATTTCTTCTGCTTGACAGGTAAGACATTGAATGTTTAGAATAGATAACATTCTTTACACTACCATTACATGAAGGCAGTATGGTTTTAGAAAACTGCATTTGTACAACAGTAGCATACTGGACATTTAATAGTTATTTTTTATACATTATTATATTTTGAAATTACAATTCAGAGGTTGTTACAATTGATTAAATTTTTTGTTGCAAGATAATGAAAACATTATTTTTCGGCACAATAACATCTACTGATGAATTGTCCACCATGAACCTCAATTAAATATGATCAATTTTAATGTCTGATTTTTAATGGCTTAAAAGATTGATAATGGCTGGGCTTCTGTGAGGAGCTCTCAAGGTTTGTTGGGTTTCGCCCACTCATGGTGTGTCTTCCAAAGACATGCAACTGCCCCAGGGTGAACAGAGAGAGAATGACAGAAATGGAAGGAGGTAAAATAGAGGCAGGGAGGGAGAAGAAGCTAATGCATGGAGTGTACTCAGCTCGTAAACTTGATGCTGATGGTTCCCTAGGCTTTAATAACACACACACAAACCAAACACAAACACACACACACACACACACACATACACATTTCCCTTAGTGCACCTTGTCCTCAGGAAAGTCTTCATCATGGATATTATTTTTATGGTCTCTGAATGGACATTGTGTAGTGAAGTAATCAGACTCAATCAGATGACCAGCCCCCAAGCTGAGGCACTGATAGAAAGAAAGAGAATGGGAGAGAGAGAACGAGAGAAGGGATGGGAAGGCAGAGAGAGTGGAAGAAGACTGAAGGGAGGGAGGTGAATCTGTGAGGTGAGGATTCTGCCTTACATCACTGAGCATGTCTTTGTGAGGATACGATTGTTACTGTTCTAACTCGTTTTCATAGGTCTATTTTGTGGTGTTTCAAGCAGAACAAGGTGCACAACTGTGTGTCTGTCCTCAATGAGTATACACTGAAATAACAACAGGTTTTGCAAGGTAAGACTGCTTTAACAAACTCCAATACGTAATGTTTCTTTTCTTTTCTTGTATTTTTTTTTTGTGCAAATTACAGCATATGCACCAGATTTGTATTTGTTATTATAATATTTAATTATTTTACAAATATTTTTCTTTTAGTCTGGAGTGTTGATGTCATTTTAACCCTGTGTGTGTGTCAAGCAGAATAGTTCAGTCAAAAACAGAGAGTCTGCTACACACACACACACACGCGCACACACACACACACACACACGCTTGTTTTTCTTTCATTTTGGGGACTTTCCATCGGTTTTTATTGTTTATAATACTGAGTCAGTGATATGTCATATCCCCCAACCCTACAAGTAACCATTTTCAGTTTCATTAAGATGTTATTTTGCCTGTTATTTGGCTGTTTTTCCATGTTAAGTACCATCAGCCAGTCACCACAATTTAGGTGATTTCAAGTTTTACTATCTTTTTAGCGACAATTGTCCTCTACATTGCAGCTACACCCAAATACACCACAGAACTCCACTTCCCACAGTGTTCATTCAAATAAGCCAAATTAATCTAACAAATGTATGTTATTGCAGAATTTATGTAAATTTTAATGTTTTTAAAAATTGTAAATGTTTTTAGCTAGTGTTTTTCATTCTTTCTCACATGCTATGTGAGGTACTAAAGACATGTTAAACTATCAATCTAACCATGGCTAATGTGTAGTTAAGTAGTCAGAAGCGTTTTGGTGATGTTCTGCATACGTAATATATATATATATATATATATATATATGATATGATACTCTAAAGAAAAAAATAAATCTGCCAGCAGGTGACGGTAAATGTCTTTATGACTCATTCATTCATTCATTCATTCATTCGATTCGTTCAAATGGCTGGTGAAATCATTCAGGAATGAAGTAAATGGCTCTTTTTATGAATGGGCCTTTGAATTATTGGTTCACATTATTCGTTCAAAACGCAGATTCATTCAGAAACCAAACACTGCTGTGTTGCTCTGAGATGCGCCACAATTCTGCTGTGGTTTCAAAGGTAATATGTTCTCAGCAAAACTGAGCAAAAACATATAATATTATGTTTAAAATAACTCAATGTCAACTTCCTATTTACTGAACTGTTGTATAAAATCACATTTAAGCTTGTGATAGATTGGGACAAAATCAACACTTGTGTCATTTTGCTCATGCTTCCCGTGTGATATTGTGTGATATGTGAAATATATAAATGTGAGACAAAACACATACAGGGGCATTTTTTGCACCAACATCTTGAATTTTAGTACATAACTGCATTTATGTCAAGAGTCACCTATAACAACATATCTGTCAACAGTCAACTATATAAAATATAAGATGACGTATAGATCTAGGAGCGGGGCCAGCGCAGTTAACTGCGTTAAAATATTCTAAACGCATTATTTTCATAACTAATTAATTAAGTTAACGCGTTAAACTGACAGCCCTAATATATATGTATTATATATATATAATACAAAATAAAGTAAAAGCTAAAACATTTACAGTTAAATTGTTCTATAACATGAATTATAATATACAGGTAGAAGAGTTGTCAACCTTTACAATGACTTAACATGTAGGAAATCTGTAACTTGTAACAAATGGAAAATTTGCAACTCTAAAACTGAAGTTATAAACTATTTAGCAAAATTTGAGTTAATCTTCTCATAGTGACTCTTCCAGTTTAATATTTTTTTTTTTTTTTTTTTTTTAAATCTGTTTTAGAGTTTGTGAACAATGTTCGAAACTAATCTAAGATGAGTCATTAGATTTAGTTGATTTGGTTTTTTGGAACATAATAATTGTCTTGACTCATTTGCCAGTTAATTATTCATAACAAAGATGTAAAGTACACAGTAAAGACTATTTTATACAACATGAATGATTCTGTGTATTCAAAGGTGAGGTCAGGCAACTTAAATGAGTCAAGCTAATCATTTTCCATTAATGATTTGAGTGAACTGAAACCGCATTGTTCTTCAGAACACTGTGCGCAGGCACAGAGTTGACCTTGCTCTGTTTTGAAAGATGAAAAATCACATTTTGAGACAGTTTTTGAGTCCCTGTAATCTAAACCCACCCTGGAGGGACACCGCCCATCACATTCATTCCTTCATCTGTCAGGCTCCTGGTACCGGCTTGTTGCCATGGTAATACCGTCTGGTGATGTAGTTGGAAGAGCTGTAGAGTCCTAATTGGCCTCAGTCCTGGGTGAGATTTTGAATAGCAACTTCCGTGCCACGCTCTTGTTTGGAATAACTATTGAATACTGATTAAGGATTCTGTTTTAAGGACACATACACAAAACACTGAACTAAAATGCAGAAGGAAATTTTCTTTTTATATTTATTCTCGCTTAATATTTTCAATCTCATTTTGAAACATTCTCGCCCTCTGTATTTATCTATCTATCTATCTGTTTCTGTTTTGCTCTCGTAGTCTATTTCCTGTCAGCAAATACACATGCATGCTACAGGGCTGATGGTTTGATGAGTCACCGTCTGCTGTCTTCTAGGTGCTGACATTTGCACCAATCTCATGTTTGAGGTCAGACTCGCCTCAGCTGGTGGCCTTCTTCCAGCTGATGTGACATTTCGAGTGTCCTGCAGAGTGATAATTTCTCTATAGTTCCTCTTAAACAATATTTGTCTAATAATAATTATAAAACTAATAATAACCGAAAGTAAAGAACCAATATTGTTTTAATATTATTGTTATAAATTATTCATTTTAGAAATATTCTAGAATTCAATTGCAATCAAATTATACAATATATTTTAGACGTGAGATATGGCTGTATATCAGCACGGCTGTGATTCGGCCGTAGGCATAAGGCCGCAGGCAGAGTGCCGTAGGTAATCACAGTGTGCCGATATACAGCCATATCTCACGTCTACTCGTGTGATATTGTCTTTATACAACAGTTCGACAGCACGAGTGTGTAAACACATAAACAAAATAACAACAGAGTGTCTTTAAAAACCCTTTTTTGTGCAGAACTATGGATTCAAATCAAAGTTTGACAGTTGAACAGCTGAGCCCAAGCCTCCGTTACTAATTCCAAAATGTCACTTTAGAAGTAGTTACGAAGGAATGTTGAGTTGCTTTATTGACAGCTTATTCTATTACTGTATTAAAAGCTGTGTGTTATGTTTAGTATTGAGAGAGAGATTGACTGAGCGATCGTGATTAACTGCATCTGATACAGCATTCATTCTTCAGATCAATCTCATATCACAATAAATCATTGTCTGATAGGCTTGTACTATCCTTTCATCTGTTAAGGGTGATTCCTGATGACATCGCAGCTCGGTGCATTTGCTGGCTGCATACAAGATGGTTTTGAAAGAAAAAAATAATTTCCTTGCTCAAAAATAGTCTTATCTGCTGACTTGTAAAACAGTCTCTTGTCACCATCAAATGGTGAAACAATGTAACCAAAATCACCATCACGAAAAAACTCACACACACACACACACACACACACAATATTTCCTAATACTAAATACTAACATTGTTTATCTAAAATACTATTGACTGAATAATAATATTGAATAAACAAAAACAGCCATCATAAAAGTTGCGAGGCAATTCAGTCAGAAGTACACATGCAGCGCTCTGATATACAGCATTGAATTTACATAAACATGATGAGATTTTGCCAAAACTATTTGCTCTGGACCAAAAATAGATAAATGAGACCAGAGACTGCTCGTTATATTTACCCAAAACAAATTACATCTCATGTTTAATCACTGCAGAGACATTTGAGCCAGCGATAAATTCCCGGAGATCTGGCCGAGTTGAGGTACTTTCATACATATTTGAAGTCCAAACTAGTACATTCTTGCCTAAAAACTCTTGAAACTACATTTCGCAACACAAAACAGTATTATTTTTAACATTATAGTGGATTTGGGTGTCTGCCATGATACATGATACAAGTGGAGTGATACAAACAGTGAAATGGCTGTTGGAGTTCTGATATCACTCTAATCTAATCAGCCAATCAGATCTGAGGACCAGAAAGAGGACTGTTGTATAAACATGTATATTAATAACTTATCAAATAAATAAGTAATAAATTATTGACACTTATGTGATGACCTCATATAAAATGAATGGGAACTTTCAATATTTATACTATTGTTGTAGTATTTGTACTACATATTTGTACTATTTTTGCTCAACATTTCTCTGAAACCCTCTACCTCTCCCAGTTCCACCTGTCTGGAACTGCTATGGATTTATGTATGCTTTTTTTATGCAGCAGCAGCATATCTTACATGCTCACACATCTCTGTACTGCCATTTGCAAGTCCATACTTGCAGCAGTTTTCTTAGCAGATATAGTCCCCCAAAACCAACATTAACATTGTCATATAAAGTACAACATTTTAAGTGGATCAAGAAAAGTTCATCAAAGTTGTCCTAAGACAAGAACAGATATTGTTTTTGTTTTAAGACTACTTTGATAAAATGTTTTGATCCACTTCAAACGTTGACTACTGTATATTAACACATTAAAGCTACTTTGAGAATTGTCATGATTGAAGTTAACCCTAGCTTAAATCATCTTTAAAAAGAATAATAATAAAATAAGAATAACAAATGACTGTATTATGAGTCAGCTACTCATAAACAACTATATTTTTATGTGCATACTGTACTTCAAAAGAAATTGTACTATGGAATTGTGCTGTTTTATAAACTGCTTGCCTTAACTGCTTTAATTCAAAGCTCTGTCTATGCATCAGTCAATATATGAGCTTTGTGTTTGCAGTTGAAGAGCATTGAATGGTGATGATGAGTCATATCAGTAAAAGGAAAGACTAAGCACAAAGCAAATAAATGCAGTCAGCCTAGATTTAGTTTGCCAAAGCCTGAGATTATTAAAGGCATTTATGCAGTCAAGGTTCTGAGCAGTCAATAACAATGGAGGTTCAAATCATCTCATATAAACAGAACGAGCTCAGAGAATATTTATTTGAAGCTGAGATGACATTCACAAATGCATTTAGCAAACATCAGTATTTCTACACAAGCAGTTTCAGATATCATGTGAGCAAAAAGAAAAACACCTAAGCCAGTCACAATCTTATTTCTGCTTCTAAAGCTTGTTTTTTTTTGGTAAAGTGGGAAATGTATACAGAAATGATTCAGTGACACAGCATTCACTTCACTGTTCTTCTCCAGATTTTGGGTTGAATAGTACAAATCATTACTGAAATGGAGCAATGGGTTCTTAAAAACTTTATTAGAATAATAAAGTGAATAATGTTTTTTTTTTTTTTTACAATTTATTTTTGCCATTTTTAGCCTTTATTATGACAGGACAGATCAGAATGGACAGGAAGCAAAGTGGGAGAGAGATAGGGGGCAGGATCGGGAAAGGTCCTCGAGTCAGGATTCTAACACAGGACGCCCGTGTTGCAACGGTGCTGTATGTTCATTGGCGCACTGCCCACAAGGTTATCGCACCGACGATCATAAAGTGAATAATGTTTAACATTCTGCGAATAATCTGTAATAAAACTTAATATTTGGTAGGAATATTTGCCTATAAGAAATAATTGCCTGGGTAATGTTTTACCTTTGTAAAGGCAATTTTTATTTACGTAACAGCGGTGTAATATTATGGAAAAAAAATCATTATTGTTAATTATTGCCCTTGATATGGGAACATTAGATGCTTTGTGTATGGAAAAATTACATATTTTTTAGGCTACACAGGCAAAACAAGCCAATAACTGTTTATGAATTAATTTATTGCTTTACTTATGCGTTACAAAATCAAGGATTCATGTTGGTAAAACAAACTTGGATAAATTATTGTATATACAGAAAGTGAGCAAAGAAGATTCCCTATTACTGAAGTGGTCAATGAATTCGTCAAGCTCACTGAGTTCAGCACTCTCACTAGAATGGGGGCAATTTCCAAATCTGGTGAAAAATCCTATAGGGAGCAATATATCATAAATGACTTCTGGCAATCACCTTAATGTCCTAATAACTATGCACAATACTGGCGACTGTATAGCTACACTACCAGTCAAAAACAGTAAGATTTTGAATGTTTTCTGCTCACCAAGCCTGATTCAAAATTATTTGATCCAAAATACAGCAAAAGTAGTAATATTGTGAAATATTTTTACTATTTTAGATAACTGCTTTTAATTTGAATATATTTTAAAATGTAATTTATTCCTGTGATCAAAGCAAAATTTTCATCATTACTCCACTCTTCAGTGTCACGTCAACCTTCAGAAATCATTCTTATAGAAATAAATAAATTATAGAAATAAACACTAATTTATTCTACTGAGCTGTTTTCAACATTATTAATAATAATAATAATAATAATAATAATAATAATAATAATAATAATAAATGTTTTTTGAGCAGCAAATCAGAAAGTTAGAATGATTTCTGAAGGATCATGTGAACGGAGTAATGATGCTAAAAATTAAGGATTGAAATCACAGAAATAAATTACATTTTAAAATATATTTAAATAGAAAGCAGTTATTTTAAATAGTAAAAATATTTCACTGTTTTTGCTGTACTTTGGATCAAATACGTTGGCTTGGTGAGCAGAAGAGACTTCTTTAAAAAAACATTCAAAATCTTACTGTTCAAAAACTTTTGACTGGTAGTGTACATGCCAGCACAACATCTAGATCAACATGACAGCAGTCTTTAGAAAATGTAAAATCTAGTTGTTATTCAAATTCAGGCTTCGGTTGACATGTGCTTTCAAGAGTGCCTTTCCTGCTTCACTTTACCTCGCAAATGTCTCATTCTCAGCTACGCCTACAGTACCTTGTCATGGGATTCCCGCCAGAAGCAATTTGGAATCGGTTTATTCTGTGACAAATATTCCACAGAGACATGGTATAAAAAAGTTGAGCCAGGCTTCTAAAGAAGACCCATAATCTCTGTGGACCAATTATGGGTATCATCCTACCAAACAAAAGAGTGACATTCATAGATGAAGACTGCTCTTTGTAAAGTATTATCACGACTAATGTTGTTGTTCTCTGTCTCTTTCATATTTTCAGATAACCAACAGTGTTGACTACATTATCTAGAGACACAGTTGATTTCCCTCCTAAAGTCAAGACATGGAAAGGACAGAGAATAAAGTGAGTGGAGACTGAACCATATGCTAAAAGCATCACAGAATACAGAGGAAACTGTCCTAATAGAAAACACAGATGACTCATAATTCTGGCCTTAACCCATTTTATTTTCATTCTCCCAAGGTGTCCACCATCTCCCCACAAAAACAGACAGTAAAAAATAGATCCAAGTCCACAGAGGAGGTACAGCAAGCCAAAAAGGTAATGGCTCTATATGCTGATGTCCTACATATTTAATTTTAAGTGACTCTCACCTCATCTTTAATGCAACGTATGTGCATATAGATGACAGTACGGCATTTGTGCATCAAATGAGATGAAGATTAAATGGGCGGGGGACTGTGTGTCAATTTTCAGCTTCTAATTTTAAAGTGTTTTATTGACCTCACCTACTGTTTTACTACTACTGTGTACTGCCCACAATAAAAACTGTGTAATTTACAAGCAGTGTGCCACTCTACTAAAGATATCAGCAGCTGTCCAGCACCATCTAGTGATGTGGTCGAATAATCTCTGAATGTGTGTGTGTGTGTTTGTGTGCACAGGTTTATGTGGTTTATGAGGACACAAATTTGTGTAATGACTTGGGTATAACATAGGTATTACAATCTGAAGGTGATTTATGAGGATACTTCCTGTGTTCCCGTAATTTAATTGTCTTGAAAAACATACTAAATAGTGTTTTTCTGAAAATCTAAAAATGCAGAAAGTTTTCTGTAAGGGGTGGGTTTAGGGGGATAGAAAATACAGTTTGTACAGTATATTAAAAAAATGCGCCTATGGAGAGTCCCTGTTAACCACAAATACCAACGTGTGTGTGTGTGTCTGTGTGTGTGTGTAGATTTACTCAGGGACAAAGTATCTCTAACTTTCTTTAAATGCATAATGATTAGACATTTGGAAAAATGATTCAGAACTCTTTTCTATTTATAACAAAAATATGCTTTAGATGGAAAAACAGTGCAAGGGGTGTAAACTTTTGAATGAAATGAGGATGTGTACATTTTTTATTTTTTTATTTTACCTAAATATAATATGTTTTTCATTTAGTACTGCCTTTCAGAAGATACAGAAGATACTTACATGTTCCCCAGATAACAAAATA
>JAHKKF010431560.1:0-11464 GCA_019740295.1 Labeo calbasu | reverse complement strand
TGTGACTTGCCTGAGCCTCTTACTTTCACACTGCAGGTAATTATTTTTAACAGTGTGCTTAAAATAACAATTAAATACAGATGCTAAAAGCTTACATGACTGTCATATGTAGAAATACAGATCTATCATGTCTTTGCTAAATCACATCTCACAGCATTTACCACTCTATCTCACCCAGCCCTGTGCTCTCAGAAAAACAAAATGTCTGAGAACCTGCTATTTAAAGATCCTTTTTAAAAACCTGTCATAAAAATGGCCCTGTTCCTCTAACCATCCAAGATATAGCAGTTCTCCAGCACATTTCTTCTCAGCTCAGTGGCAAAGCATTTGAAAGGGTGTAATTATGGTTATAGACATAACACTAGGACGTCCCATTAGGGTGTAGTGGTTGGTGATTACACAGGTGCCATGTTGCGGAGCACAGACTATACTATTAAAGAGCATGACCTATGGTGAGTGTCCACTCATCTCTGCGAACCTTAAAGTGGAATGAGAGTTGATTACTAACCTCTGGCCCCAGGCCGGCTGCTGATTGACAGTCAGTGCAGTTCCTCCTACTGTTGCCCACTAAATGGGACTGTGCATGGTGTGCCTTGACAGCTGTAGCAGAACATCAAAACCTAGAAAAATACAGAGGAACATTATAGGAAAATCAAGCCAAAAATGTCACCTAATTTTTCTCAGAGAACCTAAAATGTTTAAAACTATTATGCATTGAGTGTTGCCATGTATTTGTTTAAAATCTGAGTCTGAAGCTGGAAAGCTGAAAGTTTGGACAGTGTGAAGGACAAATCTCTTGTGCCATTGATACTTTCACAAGTTGATCCTGGATTACTGTCCTAATTTGCATAAAAGTGTAAAGTAAATGAGAAATTAGCGATTGCAAATATACGCCAAATGCTAAGGTATTCTGAGTGGTTGCCAGGCCATTCCTAAACAATTGCTAAAGTGTTGTGAGTGGTTATTAGCACCGTGCCATTCAGCTTCTGCAGTGTCCTAAGTAGTTGTGGTTGCTAAGGTGTTGCCAGGGTGTTGCTATGCAGTTGCGAAGGTCTGCTGGGTGTTTGCCAAGCCGCTCCTGAACAATTGCTAATGTGTTGTGAGTGGTTATTAGCACTGTACCATTCAGCTACTAAGATGTCTTGAGTTGTTGCTGGGACCTTGCAATGTACTTGTTAATAGGTGCTAATTTAGGTGCTTGCCAAGGTTCTCTGGTTGTTTACTAGGGTGTTGTTATGCAGTTGCTAAGGTGTACAGAGTGGTCCCCAGTACATTTCTATGCAGTTGCTAAGGTGTTCTGAGTTGTTGTTGCTGAAGAGTTGTGAGTGTTTATTAGCACTGTGCCATTCAGCTTCTAACGTGTCCTGAATTGTTGTGGTTGCTAAGGTGTTTCCAGGGTGTTGCTATGCAGTTGCTAAGGTGTACTGCATGGTTGCCAGGGCATTTCTATGCCGTTGCTAATGTGTTCTGAGATGGATTGGCTACTAATATGTTTTGGGATTTTGCAATCCAAACAAAACATTGATTTATGGTTGCTGAGCTCTTCTGAGTAGTTGCCAGGGTGTTGCTATACAGTTGCTACAGTGTCCTGAGTTGTTGCTTAGATATTGCTATGTGGTTGGCTGCTAGTGCGTTTTAGGTTGTTGCCAAAAAATAGCTTTGTGGTTGCTAAGCTGTCTTGTGTTGTTGCTTTGACATTGACTTATGGTTGCTAAGGTGTTCTGAGTGGTTGCCAGGGTCTTGCTATACAGTTGCTACAGTGTCCTGAGTTGTTGCTAAGACATTGCTATGTGGCTGGCTGCTACTGTGTTTTAGGTTGTTGCCAAAAATTACTTTGTGGTTGCTAAGGTGTTCTGGGTGGTTGCTAGGGCATTGCTATAGGTTTATAAGGTATTTTGAGTGGTTGTTAGCACTGTGTCATTTAGTTGCTAATATGTCTTGAGCAGTTTGGGTTGTTGGACTTTGCTACGCAGTTGTTAATGGCTTTTAGGTGGTTAGTTCTCTGGTTGTTTACTAGAGTGTTGTTATGCAGTTGCTAAGGTAAACTGAGTGGTTTCCAGTGCAATTCTATGCAGTTGATAAGTGGTTGCCAGGCCATTGCTAAACAATTGCTAAAGTGTTGTGAGTGGTTATTACCACTGTGCCATTCAACATCTAAGGTGTTGCCAAGGCCTTACTATGCAGTCGCTAAGGTGTACTGAGTGGTTGCCAGGCCGTCACTATGCATTTACTAATGTGTTCTGAGCTGGGTTGGCTGCTGGGAGTTTGCCTCCCAAACCAAAACATTAATTTGTGGTTGCTAAGATGTTCTTCTGTGGTTGCTTTAATGTTGCTTTGTGATTGCTAAGGTATTCTGAGTGGTTGCCAGGGTGTTGCTATACAGTTGCTAAAGTGTTCTGAGCTGGGCTGGCTGTTAATGTGTTTTGAGATTTTGCAATCCAAACCAAAACATTGATTAGTGGTTGCTAAGCTGTTCTGAGCGTTTGCCATGGTGTTGCTATACAGTTGCTATAGTTGTTGCTAAGACATTGCTATGTGGTTGGCTGTTAGTGTGTTTAGGTTGTTGCCAAATAATTTTACTTTGAGTGGTCGTATGCACTATGGCATTCAACTGCTAGTGTCTTGAATAATTACTGACGCTTTGCTAAAGTTGCTAATGTGTTTTAGGTGGTTGACAAGGTGATCCGGTTGGTTACTAGGGTGTTACTTTACATTTGCTAAGGTCTTCTTGAGTGGTTGCCAGGACATTGCTATACACTTGCCAAGGTTTTCTGACTGGTTGCCAGATTATTGCTATACAGTTGCTAATATGTTCTGATTTCTTGCCAGGGCTTTTCTATACTAAGGTGTCCTGAATTGTTGCCAATGCATTGCTGTGTGGTTTCTGAAGTTTTCTGGTTGGTTGCCAAAGCATTGCTATGTGTACAAGCATTCTAAGTGGCAGTGGATGCTCAGCCTTGGATTGCTTTACAGTTGTTAAGGTGGTCTGGATTGTCGCTAGCGTACTGCTAATTGGTTGTAGAGTAAGATTATTTAATTAAAACCACGTTTTTAAAAGTCTCTCCTCACACGTGGACGAAGCAAGCGGTGCGCTGCAGCACCAGGCAGAAAGAGGGCAGCCGATTCCTAGCAGAGCGCTGCAGGAGAAAGGGAGATCATTGAAGAGGAGGAGGCAGGGAGGAGTACCGTGAGGGTCTGGGAGTGCGCGAGGGGGTGTTTGGGTAAGAGGCGACAGCGTGAGTATTGTTCCAGCGCCTGACTCGCCACTCTCAAGAGGCTCGGGGTTCCCACGGTCCGCACAGCAAACAAACGCACCTCAGCCTTTCTTCCCCTCGCTTCGCAGTGATGTCATTAATTACCATCAAAATGCGCGCGACAGCGAGCGAGAGTGTGTGAGTCTGCTCGCGAGTGTATGTGCGTGTGAGAGAGAGAAAGAGCGAGCGAGGCAGCCGTAAAGAAAGGGACCATTGTCTGCGCTGAAATAAAGAAATCTCCACTGAACCATTGTAAATGGGTAAGGCTGGAAAATGCACCAAAATGCAGGGTTTGGTGAGTTATAGTTGGGCTGTCACATCTTGTCAGGAGCCCACAAATAGTGATGTCCAAATGCAAACAGCCCTGCCCTCTGAGAGACACTGTACCCCTGTGATTTACTATATTCTCAGTTCTGTAACTCTGGCTTGTATTTGAACATCAAAAAGAGAGAGAGAATGATCTTTCTCATCACTGGCAAAGATACGGTGTGTGTGTGTGTGTGTGTCTCAGTTTATTTGGCTATAATTGGTGGACAAATATATAGGCTACTGTACACTATAAAAACTGGTAACCTGCCATTGTTACCATAAAGAGCTATTCCTGTCAGATTTAACCCATAAAACTTTTTAATTAATGTGTTTAGGTTAATTCAGTGACGTTAAATAATATTTTTTAATTGAATAAAACCAGTTCAGTTAGATGTTTCCATTTTTTCAGTGTATATGTATTTATAAAATGTAAATTCAGGTGCATTTTCCTCAGTCATCTCAATGGTATTACCTGAATCCACTGTGTGTGTGTGTGTGTGTGTTTTCTTTGAGGTTTTGGTGGATTATGTTTGTAGCAATACTATAAATAATATAAGTAAAATGATATATTACTGATAGATAAATATAAGCTTATAAAAGCTAGAATCTATAATGAAATGTTGTAATTATAAATCATTGTTGATATTTTTATTAATAATAGTAATAGTAAACAACAATTTTGTTCTAAAAATGGGGTCAAAAGTAAAAAATTATTCACATACTGTTTTTTACTCTAAAAATGTAAAAAAGTTATAATTTGATGGTTCTTTAATTAGAATATTATTTAAAAAAATATTTATTGTGATTCTAAAAAATGTAAAAACGTTTTTTAAAAAATGTAAGGATTAGTCTAGTTAGTCTGCATACCATCTTTATTTACATACATTTGTGTGTGCATTGTATAATATATATATATATATATATATATATATATATATATTCTGTTATATTACAGAAAATTTACAAGCAAAAACTGTAAAAATACAGAATAGACTGTACTGTCAAATTCATTAAATTAGAGTATATTACTGTTGATAATTTGGGAAAATAGATAAATTATATCAAATTACGTCGAAAAACAACCAACTTTCAGGTTAATCGCCATAAATTTAAGGTTTTAATGAGTTATTTTATAAAACTGCTCTCTCTATCTACAGTAATTTACTTTTAAAGTACAGTTTTTCCATGTACACTAACTAAGAAATAATTTATTAAAATGCATTAAACACATATTTAAAAAAAAGTTTGTATATTTACAGGATTAATCCTTTTTACAGAAACAATCTCACAACTTCAACCAATCTCTGTAAATTAAAAGGCATTTAGAAGTTATTTTATGTCTATACTGGGGTAGATTTAAGTGCCGATTTGGGGATGTCTTTAATTAGAAATACAATTTGTGAATAAAAAGGCTATGTTTCATTTAAAAAAGCTAACTGTGTGTATGTGTGTGTGTGGACGTGTATGCCAGTTTGCGTGCATTTGTTTCCTCATATTGTCATTCCTTCAAGTGCCTGAACACTGTCCTAATCATGTTTTTTTATGCATGGATAGAAGCATGTTTTTGAGGATGCCAAAATATGCCCTGTACCAGCATCTTTGTGAATACAGCAAATCTCTGATGGGCATTAGCGGTGCCCTGGCAGCATTGTGCCCTGGAATGTGAGTGAAATGACCCAAACCTTCAATCTAGCACTCATTACTTCTGGGTTGCCCAGCGGAAGAATCCACACGAAACGCTGTCCTGCCTCATTGTGCTGTGTGTGGACCCACAATGATTGTTTTTAATGTGCATCCACTGGAAGTGATGGCGAGTCTGCGCCATCAAAGCACAAGCAGATAATTGTGGGCATCTGATCTCACCAAGGACATTCAGTGTTAATTGGGAGCTTCAAATGGGCAAAGCGGCCAAAGTGAGGAGAGTGTTTTGTTTGTGCCGTACAAAGCGAGGGGTAAACTTTGCTCAGGCCGTGAGGTACATCTCGGGCCCTGACTGGACGCCTTGTTCTCTTCCGCAGGGCAGACCTTGTGAAAAAGCCCATCTACCTCGTTTATTCAAAGGCTGTCGGACATCTCCATAATTTGAAACAATGACCTCTGCTCGGAAACGAATTATTTTTCCTGCTGATTACTAATTGTTTTTTGTATTCAGCTCATTGTTGCAAACCAACCGTGCAAATCTTGTTATGTATTTCTAGATCTTTCAGGTCAACTCTTTCCATTTAGAGATGGGTTATTGTGTATAGGTTTGAAAGGATTGCTGACTGGCATGATGGGATAGCCATTTCAAGCTTGACTGCCCCTGTTGCCACAAGATGGTGCCACCGTGGCATAATGGTGGCCAGAGATGGGCGCTGCTGGCTCGTCTGGCCCAGAGTCCTGGTCTTTTACATATAGGCCGTGTTCTTATTTATATACCGCAGCCGTATTATACAGTATCTAAATGTATGTACAAAGTTTTTTTGTCAAGAAGTTCTAAACTTATAATGACAGATTTTGCTGTGAAAGATTTAAATAATAGTCTGCACAACATTTTGTTGCATGTGTAAAATAATGATAAGGGGTTCTAAGTGAATCTTTTATGGGCGTTAATGGGGTCTTTTAGTCCTCATAAATAAATGTGAACCCTGTTTATCTGCCTTGATTTTTTGTAAAGCTAAAGTGATCTAGAAATGTTTGCATCTGCATTTTGCATATAGCCACACTGTCCTCAAAAAATATTCACAATTATTATTATTATTGAAATTATAGTTTTTGTTGTTCGATTATTTAAATGTTAGCTTAAAAAGTACTGAAAATGGAACTTTAATTTAATTTAATTTATCAAAATAAAACTATTTTAAAGCATTTATTCCTTAATAAAAGGTGCATTAAAGGAAATAAGTAAACAAATTATTTCAAGAATTAGGATGGATAGACAGATAGATAGATAATACAAGTAAGAATAATTATAATTTGACAGCATTATTTTCTTTATGTATCTTTTATTATTAATTGTTGTTATAAATACAGAAATTGTTCAGCTGAAGTGGCATTTTCAAGTTTTTAATGCAAGATATATAATATTTTCTAATATGTAATATTTTCTACACACACAAAATAGCTTATGTACAAAAACAAAAAAACAATACTATAAACCATAATATCTATCTATCTTACACTTCAGTCTGAATTTTTCTATAGTGAATTATGTACTCTTCCAACACAAACAAACCTTTATTCTCTACCTTACTTGAAAATGTAAAGATGTGCACAATGTATAAAACATATATGAAAAGGTCTATAAAAAAGAGAGAAATGATTTTGGCCAATCACACATTCTTCTCCATGCTGGATATAGTCCATTTTACTTTGGTTAAACTCTGTTAGGTGAAAATGTTGTATTTTTCTGAAACTAGTGTGATATTCTCAAAAAACCAAGAACCTGAAAAGTTGTTTTCAAACTTGTATTTTGTCAAAACAAACCAAAAATAGCTTGGAAACACAGCGTGCCACATACCTGGGTGGCACTAACTGACATCTCAGGGGGTCGCCAGAGTCTCAAACCCCCCAAATCTTCCATTGCCTTTCCTCTTTCAATGGGCTACACTTTACTCAATGCAACACAGGAAGAAGAGGACGAAAAAAACAGTCAACAAATCACAACGTCCTCTTGCATGTGAAAAGAACCACAGCAGTGTGTGCTTGCTCTCACAACGGGCAGAGCGCATTAACATTCTGTGTTAGTCCTGCGCAGGGTTCTGGGCCCTGAAAGGCGATGCTGAATCGCTGTATGAGTGTGGTGGTCTGCTAGACAATGACTCCACTGTGTGACTTCCTCTTTTTTAACTTCCCTCTTTTGACAAGTAAAAACTCCCTCACTGCACACACAATATTAATCTAACGTAAATGGCTCCACTTTTCAGGTTTTCTCTTGGTCATCACCGTCTCCCGCTCTGAATGTCTCTGTGAGTTATGGTGCAAGCATTGCTGAATGGAAAGAAAGGGACGCTTTTCTCAACCCATAGATATAAGCTGATTCATTTATCCACTTCATATATAATTCTTGAGTGTGTGTGTTGTTAGATTTAGACAAGCTTTTCTAAACCTTAAAGTAGATGCTTACAGTCTCAAAGATGTAGGGTTTTTTTTGCTTTTTGTTTTTTTTTGTGCAAAAAGTGTCTACATTGATTTTCTGACCAAGCTGTCTCATATGGCGTCTGTATGTTCTCTAGGTTTGATTATTTTGTTCTCTTGGTGATCCTCCACCTGGCACTAGATGCCGCACTAACGAGTAGCTTTCATCTTTTTTGTAGGCTACTACAGAAAGGATACTTCAAATAGAAGTAGTTTTTATTGAAACAAATTCGTTTGTATGTAGAACAGAAAACAGGAATTATAATTTTTATACAATATACATTTATATGCAAATATGTGAACTTACAGCTGTTCAAAAGGTGACAATATTAAGTTGGTTGAAACTATAGAAAAACCCATTGTTTAAAGAGTTTAAATTTTGTTTAAAACTAAATAAGTAAATTAATAATAATGATAAATAATAATTATTATATTAAGCATCATGTGAATTCCATTGACTTTTCAGAGACGAGTGTCGAAACTCTTGACTGACTTAAACTGACTCTATATGGATAAAAAGCTTTACACTTGCAGTTTCTTTGTCTGTGTAAAAACGATTTACACTCGTCGTACGGATTTTTCTGGATGATAATAAGTACACAAAAGACCTGATGACAAAGACAATATGGCTTGTATTGATGCTTTAGCAGTATTATGTGGAAAACAGTCATGCTCATAATGTAATGTCAAACTGAATAGAAAAAGTGGCATGAATGGAGATTTAACAGTGTTATGTGAATTCATTAGAAGAACTATACTATAATAATAATAATAAATATTATATTTTCATAAATTAATATTGTTTTAAAAAGAAAATACTATTTATATACGACGTATTTGTTTAAATAGTAGTTACAAGTCACCTTTATCTTTATTTCGTTAATTTAAAACACTGGGAAATGCACATATATAAATCTCTGATTAATATTGATTCTCCATCGGTTCGCTTTGATGCATTAATTTCGCTATTATTTCGTTTGCTTAAGAATGAAAAGTGCTTTTACGAAGTACGTTTATGCTTAAGCTAAATTTCTGATCTCATGTGTGAAACAAAGGCACACAGACTAATGCAAGCGTGCAATTAACCAGAGGCCCATTTGGCAGTGCGCCAAATTAGGGGAATATTTGCATCCCGAACAGTAGAGATTTTCAATGAGAACGAAAGATGAGGTTTCATCTTGAAAAACAGCTTTGTAGTCTGCGTTAGAATGAAAAGTGCAAGTTTTGAAAAGTTTTCAAACAAAATTCGAAGAACAAACGCCAAGGTGTGCGTCTGTGAAACTGGTTAAATAGAGGTGTTTTAAAAAGAAACACTGCTTGGATTTTTGATTTAAGATGAAAACATTCTTGAAAATCGTGGTGGTTAATAATTTAATTCATGAAATCAACGTGCTTGCTCTGTAGAACTGTCAATGCTTTGGTGCAAGCGCAATTTTCCCCCTTGTGATTCGCTTATTTAATCTAATCTTATGTTGATTCTTCTATTTAAATTTCGCTGTCAAAAAAATAGCTGTGGCTTTTTAAAGATGACTGTAGGAATATATTTCCAAATGATTTGGTGTTTAATATTTGAACAACACTGTTCTTCCAATATTTTCCCTGATAAGAATGTTTAACTCATCTTGTCCATATATAAATAGTAAAAATGCCAAGACACTTTGATTAAGCAATTGTATAATGTTTATTAACGAAGTTGTTTTCTATCAGAACGCATATATACGTTTGCATTTCCATTAACAGCATATGCATCCATCACGACAGGCTTTTGTACTCGAGCTCTTAGTGTTGGATACGCGCCAAATGTGGCACCTTCTTCTTGCCAAGTGTTACATTAGCTGTAATTATGTGTAAAGGGTCTGTTCTGTGTGCTGAACACTGCACCACAAGCACTAAAAGCCAAGTCAAACTGGAATTACAACAGCAGACCTCATGAACCGCAGAGACTGGGTGTTTATACAGGCCTCGTGTGAGTTGGCTTTCCTCAAAACCTTTTCCTTTCTTTCAGACATGATGTTAAAATTACTGGACAGTAAGCCATTAACACATTGTTAACGCCCCGCTTTAACAGAGGATGAGCACGTTAGCTCGTGTTGAGAATTATAGCTTACGTTTACAGTATATTATATATGTGATATATATTCTTGTAAATAAATTGCAGTTGAATTTAACGCTATTATTCAGCACATTTTACATCTCGTCAAAATTTAATTGCATTAAAATTAAATGTATTTAAATGTTAGAACTGTTTTGATTTTTGCTTTTATTTTCAAATTTTTATAAAGCATTTGATTTTAAATTAAATGTGTGTGAGATTATAAACGAGAATAGGTGCTGGTGTCTACCAGCACAAGCAAAGGACTGAGACTAAAAGATGTTTATTCTCGCGATACAACGAGGTGCAATGTGACATCACACACAATTAGCCTATGCATAAATTAACTCGCGATAATTAATGTTGTTGATGCCTTGATGTTCACACAGTTTAATATCCACTCAGCAGCTTCCACCAACGCACATCCCCTAGATGGAGGCGTAGATCATTGTGGGGTAGGCTATTGATACTTTATTGATCATTTAGGGTTTATTTTCATGTGATCCGTGCCTGTTAGTTCTGCATAATCGCATGCATCTATTTCAGGATGAATTCAAGTGGTCGTTCAATGCCTTGTTCAAAGGATGCGGCGGGTTTGTGTCTTCTATTGTTGGTATTCCAGCCAAAAGATGTCGCCTTTTTCCTTTAGTTCTACAGATGCGTGAATGCGTGGGGCGCGCTTGACGGGCAAAAAATGGGCTCTCGCATCCTCAGTGTCTCATTATTATTGGAAATCCATTAATAAACATTTATGGAACATTTAAATCAAATGTGCCGGGGCTTATTAATCGATGCATTATCAGCAAACAATGAAAAGTACAGTAGGTGCCCATCTGCCTCATTAGATATTCGCCATTCATCAAAGAGGCAGGGGCATTTGTTAGACTCGCGAAGGCGCCTCAAACCTGCCCGTCACTGAGCACTGATAGAGCCAGTCAACTTACTATTTAGTCATTTCAATAACTGCAACCTTCCAAGAATAAAAAATAATGAAAGAGTTTGTTTTTATGCACGATTTCGGGTGCATCCTAACAGTGGTATTGTTGTGGAGGTGATGATTGTGGACTAATTGTACTCTCTTTTATCAAAATGATACTGAAAAGATGGAGAACACCATTCATCTTGGGTTTTTTGGGTTATAAGAAAGCTAGTCCCGAGTAAGGAGCTCTAATGACAGGGTGAATCGACATAGATGCCTACATCAAACTATAGAAAAACTGGACTCAAGCAGCCGGGGGGGCTTAAGATATATTAAATTACCATGATTGGGAATTTAGGCATGGTTCAAGCCTGTTGAAGAGGCTGGGGTGTCTGAAAGTGGTGCTATTCATCTCGGGAAAAGAGGGTCAGAAGGTCGGGGAAGTTCACAGGACCTGTTCCTATTCTTATGCTAACTTACAATACAGACTCTAATGCTTACTGGTTTGGAAGATATAAATGATTGGACAATAATCCCGGCGCTCTTGGCTTTGCTGAGCTGCTCTGTTGCTAATTGCTGCTCGTCTGGCTCTTAATGAAAGACTTTCGGTGCTGAGCTTTTTTCTCCGTGGATCTTTCAGTATTTTGGGGACCGTATGTTAGAGGAGACCAAGGCGTGTTGGTTTTTGTGTCTCAGACTTTGATATAAAATTCCATTATTTTTTGTAAGTCTATGACTTAGTTTTTTTTTTCCAGTAGAAAACACGGACTGCAA
>JAHKKF010431506.1:0-14338 GCA_019740295.1 Labeo calbasu | reverse complement strand
TATTATATTACATTATATTATATTATATTATATTATATTATATTATATTATATTATATTATATTATATTAGACAATGTTATTTTTAAATATACAAATATTCATTAATAAATTAATTAAATTAGTTTAAAATTCATTTAACATGGCACATATACATTGTTTTTATCAAAGTCTAAAATGAATAAGAACATTATATATATATATATATATATATATATATATATATATATATATACATATTATTATATTACATTATGTGTTTTTTCCATAAATATATAAATATAAATATATTCATTCACATTACAATACAGACAGAACATGGAGAATTTCTATATAACTATCAAATTTATTATTATACTGAATCAATTGATTATAATTTAGATGTCATTATTAGGTTACATATCATAGGTTATATTATAATTTACATGTCATTATAGGTTACAATATTAATATCAATACACTTATTTGAATTGATGTATGATGGATCAACTAGCCCACATATATAAATACATAACCATTCAGATTACAATGTAGACAAAATGTTAAGAATTTCAATATAAATCTACAAATTATATTTCACAATACATATTCATTTCCTCTCCTCTATCCACAGACAGTCGCATCAGAGATGCAACAGGAGTGCAAATGCCATGGCATGTCTGGTTCCTGCACTGTACGAACATGCTGGATGAGGCTTCCCAGTTTCCGTGTAGTGGGAGACTTCCTGAAGGACCGTTTCGACGGCGCCTCCCGAGTCATATACGCAAACAAAGGCAGCAACCGTGCCTCCCATCGAGCCGACCCTCGTCATCTAGAACCGGAAAACCCAGCACATAAGCTCCCATCGGCTCGGGACCTCGTGTATTTTGAAAAGTCGCCCAACTTCTGTTCCTACAATGGCAAAACGGGCACACACGGCACATCGGGACGTACCTGCAACAGTTCGTCGCCGGCGCTGGACGGGTGCGAGCTGCTGTGCTGTGGACGAGGATACAAGACTCGAATGGAGCAGGTCACAGAAAGATGCCACTGTACTTTCCACTGGTGTTGTCACGTGAGCTGCCTCAACTGCACCAGTACACAGACCGTCCATCAGTGTCTATGATTGACAAACAGAACAAACTGATAAACTGGAGGTAAAGGCCTCAAACTGGGTATTTAAATGGGTCATCGGATGCTCATTTTCCAGAAGTTGATATGATTTGTTAGGTTCTTAATGAGAAGTCTATAACATACTTTGGTTAAAATTTCTCAGTGGTAGTGTAAAACAACACCCTTTTTACCTTGTCAAAATCAGCTCTTTTCAGAGTGAACCATTTTGTTGCATTTGCCTTTAAATGCTAATGAGCTCTGCTCACCCCGCTCCTCTCTTCTGTGGGCTGATGAGCCATGAGTTTACTTTAGTGGCATTTAGCCACAAAACTTGCGAACTAGCACATTATTAAGAAAGGCGATTTGCAAAGATGCATAAAAAAACCCTTATACTCACTTCTGTTGTAGGTGAAGCTGCATCACGAATGATTCGCGCGAACATAGACGCATTTATGTAGATCGCCGAGCACATTTTCTTCAAAAACGAACGTAATGTTAATCCTCTACGTCTTCAGCGGCTCAGATGTCGGGAGTAAATGACGACTGCTTTGTTCATTATTACATCCAACAACACAACATCTTAATTGCTCAATCGGAGACATTCTTGTCTACTCCTGCTTCAGCGTCAAAACAATGGCGGTCAGACTGTTCTCAGCTCACTCAGGGCGGGTCTAAGGTAAGACGGCGGTGTCAATCAACTATTGTGGGAGTGGCCTGGGTTTTAAAAATACCACTGGGTGGATTTTGATCATTATAGGGTGGTTGTGTACACACACTGCCAACACACATTTATGTTCAAACAGTGAGTTTTGCATCCGATGACCCCTTTAAAGTTATATAGAAATGAATAAACTTGGTAAGTTTAAATACTGGAGAAAAGAGATAAGATAGCACGGTTGAAGGGGACTAAACAATCTGATTATTCAATGTATTAACTACTGAGAAAAGTACATGTGCAGAACTCTGAAAAACATGATATTTTGGTGATGTTACTGCAACACAGGGCTTCAAGTCTAAAGAAATGGGTTGCGAACCACTATGCACAGCATTAAAAATACATTCATGTAGACACAGTTTGAAATTCAGCATGCTGAAGCACTAGTCCCGAGGTTGTCTTCTCTTCTCCCGATCTCCGTCTCTGGTACTCTGGGGAACATGGGAGCTAGAAAGTAGTAACTGGACACAGTTTGACAGATGTTCCTGTGGTTAGCGAACCACAAGCATGCTCTCTCATAAACCAGTGCAAAACTCTAACAAGAGGGTGGTTCTTTAAAATATTTTAGCGTTTTGTTTTCTTTAGCTGCAGTCCTACTCGTCTCACATAAAACTGTGTGAAGTGCTTCTCAAGGGATGGGGCTTCCTTTTCCGATTACTATGTAGCGGAATCCCGAACTCGGCCCAACCTCTCGTGATTTCCCATTCGGACCTGCCACGCTTCCCGTCATTGCTTTGAGTCTCCTGCCATTTTTTAATACCATTTATTATTATGTGGTATACCATGTTATTGTACTGATGGAAAAGTATTGGGAAGAGAAAATTAAGATTGACCCAAGATTGACTCGTCGATTCGGTTTTGACAGAAGAACGTTTACCGTTGGAGAAACTCAAAGACTTCTTTCGGAAGAGACTTCATCGATTACGCACAAGTACATGGTAGATTTCATAAAAGTGTGTAAAGATAATCTTGTAAATGCCCTGCTACCTAGTTTACAGTGGACAAACAGTTCACATTTATGTTTGTGAAGAGCCACAATTATGGAAACTGTATTTTGTATATCAGCTAACGTAACCAAAATGTTGTAAATATTATAAATAGATATGATCTATATATTTATGCTGCAACTTGCAATGTGAGAAGATGATTTAATCTGAAAATGGGGTGAATACGCTATAATTCCAGCCAGTTGTGTGCTAACTTATACGACGAGGACACGTACATCTCAGAGACATGATTATTTTGTCAAATGCCTGATTTGCTTGTCTCGACACTTGTGTTTTACATGCACTGAACAGCATCTTTTAATATTGTGAATGAAAAGTATTTATTATTGTATGCTGGCTTTTTTCTAGAGAGGAAATGCTGATAAAATAAATATTTTAGCTCAGTTTAGAAGAGTTGTTTTCGTATAGAGCAATAGCACAATAAAGTTTATATTTTCATTACTTGTGTGTTTTCAGAGAGCCACTCATTTCCTAAAGGTTTGTGTTCAATAACAGGTTTGTCTTTCCATATGTTCCATTGCGTATTCTCCTCAGCTTCATTTGTGATCCATCAATCATTTCTCCGAACCGCAATCTGCTATGACAGGGTATGTCTAAAGCACTTAACCTAAAATCAACAGTGTGAGTGTGCAAGTATATCCGTTCCTCTAAACATCATTCCCACCACTAAAAGCACAGGAGCAGCCCTCTTCTTCGTCTTAAATCCACAGTAACCGCTGAGGGAATTTGGGCAGTGGCGTAACACAGCGTTAAATCTGTGTGTTTTCACGACACTAGAGGTTTTGCTTCACTTAATATCAGAAACAAAATAAAGAAATGGTATTAGAAATAATCACAGGCTGCGTTGCCCCCGCCCTGCCGGCGAGGCTAGTGCAACCACAAGAGTTTGGATGAAGCCACGCGATTCTTTCGCTCACCCACCGCAACATATCGCAGGGTCACTGAAGGTCAGCGAGACGGAGCGCTGTCGTCGCTGTCGTCACATCCGCATCCCAGAACGCATAGTGATGGGAGGATGAGAGGAGAAAAAGATCTGGAATGCTGACAGGGTAAAAGAGAAAAGATGTAAATATAACAAGTAGACGAAAATAAAGCTCAAATGCAAGTGTTGTACTTCTACATGCAATAGGTTTAGTTATATAAACTACTGGAAGTTTAGAATAATCACAATTCTTTAATGTTTTTGGAAGACGTTGCTTATGCTGACCAGGACCGCATTTATTAAATGAAAAATACAGTAAAAACAGCTACATTGTGAGATAATATTACAGTTTAAAATTTCTATTTTAATATATTTTCAAATCAAATTTATTCCTATGATGCACTGCTGAATTTTCAGCACCCTTTACTTCAATTTCAGTGTCACATGATATGTCAGAAATCATTCTGATCTGTTGATTTGGGGCTCAAGAAACATTATTATTAATATTGAAAACAGTTGTGCTGCCTAATATTTGTGCAGAAACCTTAATACACTACAATTAAAAATGTTGAATCCTTTATTTAACAAGGATGTATTGTATTGATCAAAAGTGTCAGAGAAGACATTTGTAATGTTACAAAAATGCCTATTTCAAAGAATTGCTCTTTTTTTAACTTTCTATTCATCAATTTTAAACATTAAAGGAATAGTTCTCCCAAAAATGAAACTTTTGTCATAATTTACTCACCCTTATGTCGTTCCAAACCTGTATAAGTTTCTTTCTTAAAGTTGCAATCGAAATTATTCAACCCCCCAGAAACTGAGGGGGTTGAATGTCAATATATAATGTAATGTTTTTGAGTTATAAGGTTTTTTAATAACACAGCTATGTCACAATTATTCAACCCCTGTTCAACATTGCTGTTTTAAGTCACATATATTTATGGTAGGGTCTTAAAACACAATTAGGTCTTTAGAAACTCTATTGTTCGCTTGGGCTGTTACACATACATACATTTAGCCCATGCATGTGCTGAAGTTGAGTAGCAAAATGGTAATGTCAACAAAGCTCTCACAAGAAATATTTTTATTATATTAGAAAGTCTAAGGCTACATGAAGATTTCCTAGAAACACTGCTGGCAGCCTTATTTCTTAGTTTAAAGTGTGTTGTACCAGAAAACCTTTGAGGATGTTGAACAAAAAAAGCACAATATCATAAAATGTTTGATCAGAACAACTGAGAAAAACTTGCAATGTACAGCCAAAGACTTGCAAAAACGTACAAAGCAAGATGACCCGACAAAAGGAGAAACTACATTTCAACACAGTGTGTAAGAAGAACTCAAGACAAGCATGGCTTTCATGTTGAGGTATCTGAATACCACTCCTCAAGAAGAACAAAAAGGCCGACTTGAACATGCTGAAATTGATTTGGATAGACCTGTGGAGTACTGTAAGAATGTTTTATGGAGTGATGTGACCAAACTGCAACTTTTTGTCTGGTGCAAAAAAAGGCAAAGCTTATGAGCGGAAGAACACCATCTCCATGATCAAACATTGAGGTGGGCCAGTCCTGTTATGGGGTTGTTTTACTGTAGCAGAAAGTATATCAGGCCATTCTGGCAAGAATTGTGATGCCTTTGGTGCAAAGACTGAAACTGATGATCAATGGACTTTCCTGCAGGACAGTCATCTCAGAGTATACATCCAAATCTTCTTATGCTTGGTTCAGAGATCGGTCAGAATGTTCTTGAGTGGCCTGTTCAGTTTCCAGATTTAATTCTCACTGAAAATATTTGGTTGAATTTGAAGAAAGTAGTGGAAATGTGAAAACCAAAGACTATCAGTGATCTGAAAGCTTTTCAGGGGAGGAATGGGCCAAGGTTGCAGCAGAGATGTGACAGAAGCTTCTAAGCTATTCCAGGCAGCGTTTTGGATGGTTGAATAATTCTGAACAAGAACATTTAGAGCCAGCTTGATTTTTTTCCCCATTATTCATCAACTTACACTCTCAGAAATACTCAAATGAGTACTAACAAACTTTCTCTAATAGTGTACTGATGCCTTTGTTAAATTGTTTTCACAAAAAGTTGTTATCTGCAGCAAAATATACTGCAGGTCAAGGGGGTTGAATAATTTAGATTGTTGAACACAAAAGAAGATATTTTGAAGAATTTTTAAGAACTAAACAGTTGTTGGTTGCCACTGACTTCCATAGTAGGGAAAAAAATACTATGGAAGTCAGTGAGGATTGTCAACTTTTTGATTACCAACATTCTTCAAAATATCTTCTTTTATGTTCAACATAGGAAAGAAACTCATATAGGTTTGGAACTACATGACGGTGCGCAAATGATGACAAAATGTTCATTTTTGGGTGAACTATTCCTTTAATAACATTAAGAACCATTAATATTTGAGCCCCAATAATAAACATCAAAGGATATGATAAAGATTTCCGAAAGATCACATGACCAGTGTTTGGGGTAATGAATTACGTAAGCAATGCGAGGTATGTAATCAGAGTTACTTTTTCAAATACGTAATGGTGTTACTTTCATTTCCAATTGTTGATTAAGACCTCTCTTGTTTCAGTGTTTTTATTGACTGACAGCTCTTCTGTCCCCATGTTGAAAGAAATCGAGAATAATTGCAGAGGTTGTATCCACTCTGTAAACATGATGGTTACTGTAATTCTGGACTAAATGTGAACATGCATTTACCCTTCTCACTTGCACAAAAACAGATTCAGCATTCCTCAAAATACATAAAAACGGTGAAATGCAAAGAATATGATGCAAAAATAAATGTGTTAAATAACACAAATGGGTCATTCTACAGAAATGTCCACTTTTGGAATGGTAAGATGTATTAAAATGTATTTCTTTTTTTAACATTTAAACTTAGACCACATAATTAGATTACCTTTGGACTTTATGAATACATATACATTTTTGTCACTGGTGTTACCTTCTTTGGCAGTATTAAAGGTTTTAATAAAAACTAAAGTTTTTTTTTTTAGTTACAGAAAAGTTTTATTTATTTAATGTGACAGAAAAAAAAACAGTAATACTAGTGACACAATACTAGTGACACAATGAATCACCAGTGACATACATAAGACCTGATATACTGATCTTCGCTGTTGTTACCCATAAGGAAGGTAACACCAGTGACATTTTTCATGAAAAATGCATTTTACAAAATGGCTGCTGTAAAGTATCAAACCACATGTTGTCAGTCATGGTATACTTACTAAATTAAGCAGTTTAATCCATCTGTATTCTATTTTTTTACAATTCCCTAACAATAAAGTAGATCACACCAGTGACTTCAACTAAAAGCTTCATATAAAATCATGAGATACATGAGAAAATTTCTAATAACCGAAAAGACACAAAAAAGGCCTTTTTTCATAGATCTTTAGGAAATAGGAAAAAGGCAGTCAAGTGATGTCATCAGTGTGATTTTTATTTAAAAAAAAATAAAATAAAATGTTAAACGGTAACACTAGTGACAACACTCCAGGGGACCACTACTTTTATTATATATTTTTATAATATTTATTCAGAATTTAGGGGTTTTTTTATGCATTTACATCATATTTGAGAGTTATGAATACATTACTGTATTTTAAATTGTAGAAAAACTTGTTTTTGACCGCAAAATGAAACACTTTCCCTCTGTACATGGCTGTGGGGATAAGAGGTTTTGTGGTGCTTGGAATTCTACATAATTATTTAAAAACAAATATTGCCACATTAATGGCTCAAGAAGGTGTAATTGGTCAAATAATTAAAAAAAATTACAATTAAAATAATTTTAAAATATAAAGAAACTGTAACCCTAAAGTGTTTTTTAAGTGTAAAATTTCTGTAAGGCTAGGCACAGAAAAATGAATATTTCCATAGAATGACCCAAATATGCATCATGTATTTAGTCCCATTCATTTCACTTTTAGTGTGAAGGGGCTTTTACATTTGCAAAAAATGGAACTTTTTATATTAAAAAAAACAAGAAAGGCCAGACCTGATAAGAAAAAGTAACGCAAAAGTAACGTAATGCATAACTTTCCATAAAAAGTAATTAAGTAATGCAATTAGTTACTTTTTTTAGGGAGTAACACAATATTGTAATGCATTACTTTTAAAAGTAACTTTTTCCCAACACTGCAAGTGACACTAAAGATTTAATGGCTCCTGCAAAATCAGCTTCAATACTTTCCAAAAGTACACATTTTAAAGGGCAACAATATTTCACAATATTACTGTTTTTACTGCATTTTTTTAGTCTTATTGACCATAAGAGACTTCATTCAAAAACTGAATTTTGACTGGTGGTGTTATATTCTGCATATTTTACAATAAAATACTTCCTTTGAAAACCGTAACCTTATGGGCTGCACATATTGTGTAGTGGCGTCTCTGACAACCTAACTCAAGGTCCAATTACTTCCTGTCTCTTTTCAACTGGCCGAACCAATAAAATTCAACACGTCCAACAGATATATTCTGAAAGCTTCAATACTTGAAAGGGAAATAATAAAGAGTAGAATAAAAATAACAAATGAAACTCAGCATCGTAAACCGATCTTCGTCTTCACAGGAAGTATCTGTATACGTGCACGTACATTACAAGGCAAAACAGTGCAAGAATACAGAGCATTAATAAAAACGGGAAGGGTACAGTTGGAATACGAAGAGAAGCACAGAAAAGAGGGATAAAGAAGCAAAGTCAGGCTGCATTCCCAGGCACTGGTGGGATGAAGGAGGCAGAGGGTGGAGGGCTACTGTCATTGTGGGAGTGCTGAAGAGTCACTGATAATTAGCTCAATTAGTGACAAAGGCAGTGTAATAAATACCGACTTAGTGTCTGGGTCCCTGCTGTCCACTCTCTACACGGCCTGTGATGCAGCCAGGGACTGACGGACAATTCATTAAACCGACAAAATACCCCACCGTCCAGGCGTGACGCTGCGAGTTAGCCCCCTACAGGCCCGGTCCATTGTTCTAATTGTCTGGGTTGGAGTCGCTTTCTGGCCATCTCCTCCTCGCCCCCTCCTTCGTCCTCTTCTTTCAAAAAACCCAAGGAGTTAATGCCCCTACCTAACTCTGTAAGTAGGTGATCAGCAGGTTGGGGGAAAGAAAAAAATGGAAAGAGTTACTCGGGAGGGAGGGGTACGGTGGGATTAGGGTCCGAGGGTTGCCCGGGAGTGTGAAGACCGGCCCCGATCGGAATGTCGTAGAGATGAGTCCAGAAGCTCGGATGCGGGACAAAGCGAGAGTTAATTAGGAAAGATTGAAGGAGTTGGCGACAATGGGCCGCCACCCGAGTCGAGATGAAATTGCTTCCGCGGATTATTGGGGAGCGAGTGTGTGGGTTGCGGAGATGTGTGTGCCGGGAGGGGTTCAAGCAGCCTTGGATTGATGGCTGCCCCTCCGGTTAGGGAATAGGGGACAGGGGAGGCTGACCGGCTGTTCCCACAGTCTGTTCTGCAGCAGCCACCTTTGACACACGGGCCTGCCAGGCGGCAAGCAGGGAGGGAGGCTGGGAAAGGGAGGAATCTCCAAACACAAGAGCTCTTAAAAGCATAAATTCATTTGGCTTTCAATGCCAATAAGGGTCATGATGGACGTATGCAAACGAGTCGAAAAAGCACTAATTCGGAGTCGCAGATTACGATGGACGCAAAACCACAAGCTGAAACCTCATTAACGCCGTACATCTCTATTTAGTAACATGGTCGAGAGAGTTTATGAATTGCCGTTTCCCTTAATTGGAGAGCTCTGCTCTTTTTCCAAAACGGAGCAGTAAAGTTTTAATTCAATAAGTGCCCTTGAGGGTCTCAGAAGAGCTTCGAGAAACTTAACCTTCCACTCGTGGTTTGAAGCTAATAGAATAATGGCAAAAAATTAAATCACTTGATAAAAATCCAAAACAAAACCTCACTGGGTTGGACCGAGTACGAGTTTGGCCAAGCAATGTTGTAGAGCGACTACTTTCCATCCGAGGAAAGAAAAGATTCTCTTTAAACTCAAAGGAACAGTACAGCAAACAGGTACAGGATATCTGATCCACAAAAAACTGTGACAAGCAGATTTCTCAAAAATTGTGGAAGACAGAATAATGTCAAAAAAATTAAACCACTTAAAAAAATCCAAAACAAAACCTCACTGGGTTGGACAGAGTAAGAGTTTGGCCAAGCAATGTTGTTGTAGAGAGCGGCTACTTTCCATCCGAGGAAAGAAAAGTCTCTTTAAACTCCAAGGAACAGTAACGCAAACAGGTACAAGATAAATGGATGAAAAAAAAAGTCATGTCAAGCAGCTTCGTCCAAAAATCGTGGAAGAGCAAAGGCAAAAAATTAAATGATTTGGTAAAAATCCAAAATAGAGTCTGGCTAAGCAATGTTGTTGTAGAGTGACTACTTTCAATCAGAGGACATAAAAGAGTCACTTTAAACTCAAAGGAACAGTACAGCAAACAGATACATGATATATAGACCACAAAAAACTGTGACAAGCAGCTTTCCCAAAAACGGTGGAAGACAGAATAAACGCAAAAAAAAAAAATAAATCACTTGATAAAAATCCAAAACAAAACCACACTCGGCTGGACTGAGTAAGAGCTTGGCCAAGCAATGTTGTTGTAGAGTGACTACTTTCAATCTGAGGATAGAAAGAGATACTTAAACTCAAAGGAACAGTATAGAAAACAGGTATAGGACATATGGACCAAAAAAACTGACGAGCAGCTTTCCCAAAAAATGCTGAAGAAAGAATAATGGCAAAAAAAAATGAATAATTTGATAAAAACCCAAAACAAAACCTCACTGGGTTAGACCAAGTAAGACTTTGGCCAAGCAATGGAACACTACAGAAAACAGGTACATGATATATAGAACACAAAAAATGGTGACAAGAAGCTTTCCCAAATATTGTGTAAGACAGAATAATGGCAAAAAATGTAATTTCTTTAAAAAAAAAAAATACATAACCACACTCGGCTGGACAGAGTAAGAGTTTGGCCAAGAAATGTTGTTGTAGAACGACTACTTTCAATCTGAGGAAAGAAAAGATTCACTTTAAACTCAAAGGAACAGTACAGCAAACAGGATATCTGGTCCACAAACAATTGTGACGAGCAGCTTTCCCAAAAATTGTGGGAGATAGAATAATGGCAAAGAATTAAATCACCTGATAAAAGTCCAAAACAAAACCACACTCAGCTGGACTTAGTAAGAGTTTGGCCAAGCAATGTTGATGTAGAGTGACTACTTTCAATCCGAGGAAAGAAAATAGTCACTAAACTCAGGTTAAAACAGGTACATGATATATGGACCACAAAAAGCGGTGACAAACAGCTTTCCCAAATATTGTGGAAGATAGAATAATGGCAAAAAATTAAGTTTTGTGATAAAAATCCAAAACGAAACCACACTTGGCTGGACAGAGTAAGAGTTTGACCAAGCAATGTTGCCGTAGAACGACTATTTTCAATCCGAGGAAAGAAAAGATTCACTTTAAACCCAAAGGAACACTACAGACAACAGGTACAGGATATATTGACCTCAATAAATCATGACAAGCAGCATTCCTAAAAATTGTGAAAGAAAAAATAATGGCAAAGAAAAAGCAAATCACTTGATAAAAATCCAAAACAAAACCTTTGGGTTGGACAGAGAAAGAGTCTGGCCAAGCAATGTTGTTGTAGAGCGACTACTTTTATTCAGAGGAAAGAAAAGAGTCACTTTAAACTCATTTTGATACGGACCACAAAAAATTGTGACAAACAGCTTTCCCAAAAGTTGTGGAAGACAGAATGATGGCAAAATATTAAATCACCTGATAAAAATACAAAAACTCACTTGGTTGGACCGAGTAAGAGTTTGACCAATCAGTGTTGTTGTAGAGTGACTACTTTTAATCCGAGGAAAGAAAAAGATTTTCTCTTTAAACTCAAAGGAACACTACAGCAAACAGGTATATGATATATGGATCACAAAAAATCGTCACAAGCAGCTTTTTCAGAAACTGTCGAAGACAGAATAATGGCAAAAAAATGCAATCAACCAAAACAAAACCTCACTGGGTTTGACAGACTAAGTGTTTGGCCAAGCAATGTTGTTGTAGACGACTACTTTTAAACTGAGGAAAGAAAAGATTCTCTTTAAACTCAAAGAAACAGTACAGAAATCAGGTACAGTCCATGATATATGGACCACAAAAAAAGTAAAGAGAGAATAATGGCAAAAATAGTAAATCACTTGATGAAAATCCAAAACAAAACCTCACTGGGTTGGACAGACTAAGAGTTTGGCCAAGCAATGTTGCTGTAGAGCGACTACTTTCAATCCGAGGAAAGAAAAGAGCCACTTTAAACTGAAAGGAACAGTACAGCAAACAGGTACATGATATATGGACCACAAAAAATCGTGACAAGCAGCTTTCCCAAAAATGGTGGAAGATAGAATAATTGGCAAAAAAAAAATAAAAAAACTTGATAAAAATCCAAAACAAAACCACACTCGGCAGGACCGAGTAAGAGTTTGGCCAAGCAGTGTTGCTGAGTGACTACTTTTAATCTGGGGAAAACAAGAGTCACTTTTTAGACTCAAAAGAACATTACAGAAAACTAGTACATGGACCACAATATGGTAAACAGGTATATGGACCACAAAAAATTGTGACAAGCAGCTTTTACCACAAATTACAGAAGACTGTTTCCCCTCTTGTCTCTTGGGGCCTATGGAAAGGGTTGAGATACAGGCTGCCGGGCAAAATGGACGAAAGCAAGTATATGGAATGTGTGCAAAGTTCGGGTCACCGTGCTGAATAGAGCACAGTGGTCACATGCAGGGCTGATGTAGTGTGGGCGCATGGGTTCAACAGAATGTGTGGATTCTGCACAAACCCAAAGAGGGAGGAAAAAACTCTGGTACCTCAAGACAAGAATCCCAACATTCTTTAGTGTCAGCCCTGATGAGAATGGTTTCGGCAGCGCAGCATGCCTGGGATTATGCGTGTCTGCGAGTGTGTGTGATAATTGCGAGGTGTGCAAGTGCGGTTGTGTGTGGATTTCGGAGTGCCTGGGCATGGCAGCTGGGAAGCAGGCAGAATCCAGGAGATTTGAACCCTACATGCTGCCTGACCCTCTCAGCAGATGGTGGCTCCAGAGAAACTGCCATCTCACATCACAAAGGCTCTAGTCTTGTAACATCTCCATCATTCGCTCCTACTCTGCCTTGCAACTGCTCCCTGAGAAGAAGCAATGTTCAAGATGACAGGGCATTAGTTGGCATCATTGTTTAGAAATCATAATGCAATTGGATGCATGATCACTGATCTACTAAATGATTTGATTCACATGAGTACTACTTTAATTTAAATGATCATTTATTCACCCTCATGTCATTCCAAATCTATATGACTTACTTTCTTTTGTGGAACACAGTAGAAGATATTTTGAAAAATGTTTCAGCTGTTTTTTCCCAATAAAGTCCATAGGGTCCAAAACAACACTGGAACATATTAAATGTGACCCTGGACCACAAAACCAGCCATATTTGTAGCAATAGCCAACAATAAATAGTATGGGTCAAATTTATTGATTTTTCTTTTATGCCAAAAATAATTAGGATATTAAGTAAAGTAATGTTCCATTAAGATATTTTGTAAATGTCCTACCATAGAAATATCTTAATTTTTGATTAGTAATGTGCATTGCTAAGAACTTCATTTGGACAACTTTAAAGGCGATTTTCCCAATATTTAGATTTTTTTGCACCTTCAGATTCCAGATTTTCAAATATTTGTATCTCGACCAAATATTGTCAATATTTGAGTTTTGATTTAAGAGAGAGAATTAGTATATCATGGTCATGATTTACATAAAACAAGGGAATTAATAAAAAATTGTGGGAATGAATTCTTCATTCATGGCCATGATAAGCTGCATATCACGCACAGGGTTCCATGACTTATGGACTATTGTGATGTTTGGACTCTCAGTCTGATGGCACCCATTCACCGCAGAGGATCCATTGGTGAGCAAGTGATGTAGGCTAATGCTAAATTTCTCTAAATTGTTTCTGTCGAACAAACAAACTTATTCACATCATGGATGGTCTGTGTGTCAGTGAATTTTCATGTTTGGGTGATCTCCTGTATCAATTTTTTTTTAAATCAAAAGTATATTCACGTCCCAGTCGCATTTCTCAGTTATATAAACATTACTTACACTACCATAAAAAATTATATTTTTGATTTTTACATTAACAATGTAATCAATATTCTGTTTAAAGACAAGTATGAATTGGATCAAGTTAGTGTTTTTAAGCATTTTACATTTATTCCAAAATAATAACCCAAGGCAGTAACCGTTTAAACAATATATTTGATTTGTGATCTTATGTTCAGCTATTCTTTTACAAAATGTTTTTTTTTTTTTTTTTTTTTTCAGATCATCAAAGCTGGTAAATACTGGTCACAGACACGGAGATTTACATTAAGTTTCACCAAGCTGATTACTCACTAAAAACTCCCACAGATCACATTTTCATACCAATGTCTTATTTTGACGTAACAAAGTGGTTATATCTAAA
>JAHKKF010431443.1:0-11350 GCA_019740295.1 Labeo calbasu | reverse complement strand
TGTGTTTAGGGCATTGCTATGTTGTTGCTACATGTTTTAGGGCATGTTCTGTTGTTGCTATGCAGTTGCTAAGGTGTTCTGTGTTATTTTAGGTCATTGCTATCTATGTTCTTTTTTGTGTCCCTCCTTCAATGGAAATTCTTCCCATTTACTTCAAATAATATTTTAAAGCAGACACAATCTTTGTGTTAAGTTCAATTACCATGTCAATGATGTGAATGCACCCATTTATCGCCTTGAGGTCTGGAGCGAGGATGGTAGCATTGCCGATCATGAGCTCCTAGGGACATGAGGGTTAACAAGTCACACCACAGCAGTTAAAAATAACCAATTAAAGACATTAATTCATTTGAGTGGTGGGGTTTGTGTGACAGTTACCCTGCCGTTGCTTTGGACTTCCCATTTAGTCTTTCCTAGAGTCTGGACTGTTTTACCAACCAGCTGCTGTAAGTCTTCAGAGGTGTATATCCCGTCTAAAAAATGAACTCTAACGGGAAGTTACACACAAAAAGAAATGCATTTATCTTCTTTTGCAAATCTCAGAAATCAGTTTTCAATGTCAATCCAAACACTTACTGCAGAAGGTGAGGAAGCCTGTAATAATCAAACCAAAACGACTCCTCTGAATCGCTAAGGTTTCTGAAAGCAGCTTTAGACGGAACCAAAGCCGTGACTCTGCTGTCACTGTCAATCACTTTGTGTCTCTGCAGATGAACACACAATGTTGTTGTATAATAATATTTGATTAAATACTCACAATATGTTACCACAACATTATTGTAGATTGAATAATTGACAGTTTGCTTGGGTAAAGATGAACTTACTAGAAGGAAGCGGTTGAAATTATAAAACTCAGAGTTTCCATCTAGCTCCTGAAAATAAAAACAATAATAAAACGATTAACAACTTAATACATTTCTACTTAAAATGCTGATTTTGATCTAAATCAGGTTTTAGGAAAAAATCTATTGTGAATGTTGTTCATATATGTTGTATTCATTAGGGGTTCGAGCGTGAAGCCGTCTTCTTCTGCTGTAAAACTGATCACGCAGAACGAACGGTAAGTCCTAGAGACTTGAAACTTGGTCAGATGGTAGAGCTCAGTTTAGGAAGACGTAGGAAAAGACTCACCCCAATCGGCCTATAGGTGGCGCTACAGTGATCAAAAACGTCAAATCACTCATAATTCCTAGACCGTTTGTCATAGACTCAAGTGTCTTATATCATTGGAATCCGAATTAATTAATTATTAAAAGCCATTAAATTTTTCCCGCCATTTTGGATTATCTGAAAAATCTACTTCTCTGAACTCCTCACAGGCAATTTTTCCGATTGACTCGAAATTTCACATTCATCATCTAGAGACCCTCATGGTGAAAAGAGAATTTTGATCGGCGATTCACGCTTGCAACAGGATGCCAAAACATTGGAAGTAGGCCGGTCCACTTTTACTAAAATGGCTGTAACTCGAACGTAGTTACTTGAACGTAAAGAGGTATTTTTTACCAAACTCAGAGCACATTTCAATGAGCTCAGTCTTTGGTAAAATTACAAAAATTGTGGAGTTTGACCACTTGGTGGTGCTATAACAGGAAAAATAAATGAAAATGGCTGTAACTATGTATCTATGAGTCTGATTGACTTGAAATTTGCCGGCTTTGTCCAATGTGCCACAAGTGTCTATGAGGACATTCACGTATCCTGAAAAACATGGCTGGCATCAGCCAATGATCTTTGAGCTCCTTTTAGATGAGGTTAACGAAGGCTGATCGGAAAACAAAACTCACTGGGCCTGTTTAACTTATAGCTCTAGAGGTGTGTAAGAAATATAAAAGAAATCAGCCACTAGGTGACATTATCAGGTTTTACGCCTCATATGTCACATGATTTTTCACACATACACACACTATTCACATCATATGTTAGATCTCCTCATTCTGAACAACTTTGCCTCTATAACCATGGCTGTAAATTAAATGGTTCGTTAAATATTTGACATTATGTAAAAAAGCCACTTTTTCAAACTCTTCCTAGATGGTTCATCCAATTTTCACCAAAATTGATACAGACCATCTTCAGATGGTCCTAATATAAAGGTATTAAAATCTTTTTGATTGACTCAACCGTTCTCGAATAACGCACAAAAGAATTTAATGAAGAGCTCGCCAAAGTAGACATGAGGCTACATCTCCTCAACATTTTATCGTATTCAGACCAAACTTGGAGGTTGTTTTGACAACCATGTCCTGAGGTTACCTGCACAGTTTTCGCACAGTGCTACCTAGTGGTCAGGAGATATAAAAACTGCCAAAATGGATCTAAGGTTGTTTCTCTGCAATTCTTTGATGTATTGGCACCAATTTATGTGTGTGTCATCGCCACCCCTAGTTAACCACACCACATTAATTTGGGATAAGTGCCACCTATTGGTCAAAAGTGATAAATCATTAAATAATATTTGTATTGATTTTATTTATGATTTTTCAGCCTTTTTGGGTAAAATCATCTTAAAATGTCTATAATTGCTAAAAGTTCTTAAAACGCTTGAACCCCGGTAATTGCTGTTTGTAGCTATATTTTGTGTTTGAAAATGTAAAAATAAGGTATTTTATTTATGTTTTGAGATTTGTTGTTAATTTGAAAAGAAATATGAAAAAATATTCCCTTTTCAATGAATTCTCATTCTAGCTGACAGAACTGTATGCCGTTTTTCATTAAAAATGTAATTTGTACTTTAATTTGTGGTTTGTGTATGTTGTTCATTTCTAAGTTTCAAATTTAAAAATTGTCGTTTTTTTAATGTTTTTAGTTTTGTTATTAGTACAGATTTTTAAGAATTAAAAAACAAATTAAATAAAATTAAAATCGTATTGCTATTATTTATTCCTAAACAGTTTTTTTAAGTATTTTAAAAAGTCTAAAAACAATGTTATTGATAGCTAATTTCTAACCTTACAGTTAAATAAATGCATAAATTATCTTACCAAAAGCACGTTTCCATAACATGTGAGTCCATCGCCTTCATATTCGCTTCGGCACACACATTCACGTATTCCAGGGCTCTTCAGTTTACATGTGGCCTAGATACATTATTAAACAGTTACGCCACATTACACGCTAGCTCTTGCACATATAAAAAAAATGCTAGCCTTAAATATAATTTAAAATATATTCACACCAGCATCTGTGTTTTCACAGTTTGTTCTGACACATACAGATGAATTTAAAAGATAAATCTGCAAGCATGAAATACAGACCAGAGAATGGCAGCCTCCATTATCTGACAAGCAGGGGTTTACAACTTTGCAGACAATGCCATCTCCCATGAAGCCTTTCCTGCATCTACAGTCATTCTGAACAGAAAAATAAGTTGAACAAAACTGGGTTTGCAATGGTCAACTGTATTCTAACAGCTTGTTCACTATTACCTGTCCTGGTCCGGTGGCTATGCATTCTGCATTTTCATGACATCCACCACGACTCTCGGTCATGCAGCTATTGATCCCCACACACAAACGTCCATCACCTGTCCATCCATCCATACAAACACAGCTCACCTTTCCTGCATCGTACATACATCTGGCCTATAAAACACACACACAAAAACCCTGAGTTAAGCTCAACATGACTTTTAGAAACATATTGGAAAGTCCAGTAGATTCTAGCGAATCGGTCCATTCTATTAGTGTTGAAAAATCTGATTTGATTGAATCGATTGGTTTGTTCGCTTCATGGACATGATTCACCGATTCTGATCTCTGTATATACGTATATTTTCTTTATTGAGGGCAAAAGGCAAAGTGCTGGAAAATGGAAGTAAATCTCACATTGGTGTCGCAGCCTCCTCTCTGAAGCTGGAGGCAGGGATTAATTTCAGTGCAGGTGTAACCGTCTCCTTCATATCCAGGCAAACAAACACACCTATAGCACAATGTATGATAATCAATAACATGCCAAAGATAGATGGCCATTATCAAGGCAGTACATAAACTGCCATTACAAATATGCTTGCTTCAATGGGCATTGCAGTAAAAGTACTGAGTTGTAAAAAATAAAAAAATAAATAAATAAAAAAAATAATAAAAATAAAATAAAATAAAATAAAATAATAAAATAAAATAAAATAAAATAAAATGTACATTGCAGAGTAAAAATATTGGGTTATAAAAAAGCCAAATATTTGTCAAAATGTTGTCTAAAATAAAAAAAAAAATAAAAAAATTAAATAATGTATATTGCGGAGTAAAAATACTGGGTTATAAAAAAGCCCAATAATATTTGCCAAAATATTGTCAAAATAAAATAAAATAAAAAATGTCCATTGTAAATTGTATAAGTATTGGTTGCAAAAATTGCCAAATATTTACCAAAAATGTTATCTAAAATAAAATAAAAAAAGACTGTAAAAAAAAAATAAAATAAAATAAAATAAAACTGTAAAAAGGTCGCTGTAAACTAATATTAAATAAAATAATGTAACATGCATCACAGAATGAAAAAATTGGTTTGTAAATTTTTTTTTATTTAAAAACCTGACTGTAAAATAAAATAAAATAAAATAAATAAAAGCAAAGCAAAGCAAAGCAAAGCAAAACAAACAAAACAAAACAAAACAAAACAAAACAAAACAAAACAAACAAAACAAAACAATGGCCATTGGTATTGGTTGCAAAAATTGCCAAATATTTACCAAAAATGTTGTCTAAAATAAAATAAAATAAAAACCTGACTGTAAAATAAAATAAAATAAACTAACTGTAAAAAGGTGGCTGTAAAGTAGTATTAAATAAAATAATGTAACTTGCAACACAGAATAAAAAAACTGGGATGTAAAAAATGATTAAAAAAAAAAAAAATACTGGGTTATAAAAAAAAAAAGTAAAATAAAATTAAATAATAAAGTAACTGTAATAAAGTGACTCCAAACTAATATAAAATAAAATAATGTAACGTCGATGGCAAAAAATATTGGTTGTTAAAAAATACCTGATGGTAAATAAAATAAAAGTAAATAAAATAAAATAATAATAAACAAAATAAAATAAAATAATGTGCACTGCAGAGTAAAAGTATTGGGTTAAAAAAGCTAAATATTTCCCAGAAATTGTCTAAACTAAACTAAAATAAATACATAAAATATTAAAACAAAACAAAACATTTGCCATACGGTTGTCTTGTCTAGTCTAGTCTAGTCTAGTCTAAAATAAAATAAAATACCTTATTGCAGTCTACAATGATCTACACATCATGTTCAAGTGATACTAACATGGTTTGGCCATTATTGTAGACACATATAGCGTGAACGTGGCAGTGCTGGAGGACGCCGTCTGAATCGCAGGGGGTGGCGGTCTGGTCACAAAGCTCCCCTGAAAACCCGTCCCGACAGGATCCTCTCCTACACACCCCCATAGTGCCAGGCCTGTTATCACACACACCATGGACACAGCGGCAATCTACACGAGCAAATAGAGTGCAAGCAGAAGTGAAGGTCACGACGGCTGGTACTGTACCAGCGGGGTCATAGTTTGGACAAAGAGACAGAAGGAGGTACTTTGAAAGTATATAATGCATATAATGTCACCTTCATCACAGTTCACTCCATGTTTGTTGGGGTCCGAGCAGAGGTGGCAGCCCACACCCATAAAAGCTGGGTCACATTTACAGGAGCCATTCCCACTGATGCCGTCAAAGCACTACGGACAGACACATGACAAATAAACACCAGAAATTCTAGCCACTGACCATAGTGAGTTCATATTTGATACTTACAGTCCCTTTATTATAACATGGCTGTTTGAAGCCTCCAATGCACGGTTTACAGTCCGGCCCATAGAAACCACTGCAACACTGCGGCGTCTGAAAACAAGATGGCGCACGTCTCACAAACTTCCATATTCATACAGATTATTTGTTATAAATTAAGTGTGTTAGTGCTCGCCCACTTTTTCAGTGGTGTTGTTTCAGGAAGTATTTTGGGATTCATTTTTCCCATAAAAATTTAAAACTCTTCATTAAAAGTTTACAAGCCATGAACCAAGCCGACCAGCTATGAGAAAAATCACAACATTACAAACTTTGATTTGAAAAGAAAAAAAAAAAAAAATGTATTTAACGACTTCAGTAAAGGAAAAAACTACAATCCCATGAACCACTGCAAATGACATAATCGAATTAAACAATGGTGAAATATAAAACTACTCATTTGAAGTTGCTGATTGTATCTGTAGAAACAAATATTTTTTATTTTATATTTTTACAATATATTTTCAGTTTATTGCAAAATATGCGCTATTTACAAGCTCTTGTAGCGTGATTTTCTCACAGCACCTTAAATTATTTTGTACTGAATTATGGAAAATGTAGTTTTTCATTATTAAATCTTTTATTGACGACAGAACAATAGAATTATTAACAGAATGATAGACAGAATGCTCAAATGACAGAATGATAGAATGATAGATGGAATGGTAGAACAACAGAATGACAGAATAGATAAAATGCTGGAATGATAGAATGCTAGAAGGATAGATATAATGGTACAACGATAGAACAGTAGAAGGATAGAATGGTAGAAACGATAGATGGAATGGCAGAACGATAAATAGAATGGCAGAACAATAGATGGATTTGTAAAATAATAGAATGTTAGAGTGATAGAATGACAAAACAATAGATAGAATGCTGGAATGATAGAAGGATAGAATTAAAGAATGACAGATAGAATGGTAGAATGATAGATAGAATGCTGGAACGATAGAATTGTGGAACAATAGACAGAATGATAGAACTATAGATAGTTCTGGTAGAACAATAGATAGAATGGTAGAACGATAGAATAATTGAACAATAGATAGGATGGTAGAATGATAGATGGAATGGCAGAGCAATAGAATGACCGATAGAATGGTAGAAAGATAGATAGAACGGTAGAACAATAAAAAGAATGACAGAACGATAGATAGAATGGTAGAACGATAGATGAAATGGTAGAACGATAAAATAATAGACCGATAGAATGGTGGAATGATAGATAGAATGATAGACCGATAGAATGATAGAATGATAGATAGAATGGTAGAACGATGAATGGAATGGTAGAACAATAGAATCATAGACCGACAGAATGGTAGAACAATAAATAGAATGATGATAGAATGATAGACCGTTAGAATGGTAAAATGATAGATAGAACGGCAGAACAATAGTTAGAATGACAGAACGATAGAATGATAGAAAGATAGAATGATGATAGAATGATAGACCGTTAGAATGGTAGAATGATAGATGGAACGGTTAGAATGACAGAACGACAGAATGATAGAACAATAGATAAAATGGTAGAACGATAGATAGAATGGTAGAACTATAGAATGATAGAACAATAGATAGAATGGTAGAACAATAGATGGAATGGTAGAACGATAAAATGATAGACCGATAAAATGATAGAACGATAGATAGAATGGCAGAACGATAGAATGATAGAACAGTTGAACGATAGATGGAATGGTAGAACAACAGAATGATAGACCAATAGAATGGTAGAATGATGATAGAATGATAGACCGACAGAATGGTTGAATGATAAGATAGAATGGTTAAACAATAGATAGAATGACAGAGCGATAGAATGATAGAACGATAGATAGAACGCTAGAACAATAGATAGAACGATAGAAGATAGAATGATAAAATGATAGAATGATAAAACAATAGATAGAATGATAGAATGACAGATAATATGGCAGAATGACAGATAGAATGTTAGAATGAGAGATAGAATGATAGAATAGTAGAATGTTAGAATGATAGAAGATAGACAGGATAGTAAAACAATAGATGTGTCAAAAAAGCAATAGCTAGAATGATAGAACAATAGAACGGTAAACAACATAGAATAACAGAACTACAGAGTAATAGAACGATGGATAAAATGATAAAATGATCAATGTAGAACGATATAGAACGATAGATAACAATAGAACAATATAGAACGATGGACAATAATAGAACGATATAGATAGACAGACAGACAGACAGACAGATAGATAGATAGATAGCTAGACAGATAGATAGATGGACACCTTTTGTACAGACTCATTGTAGTTATTTATACATAGTTAATAACTAATGTAGTTACTTATCATGAATTCTGTTGTTAAATGGGATTACTTAAAAATTATGTTGAAATAATGCAGGTTGGTGACTTCAACTGAAGCATATACCATCGATGAACAATCTTGTAGATCTGTCTTGAAAGGTTTATAAGTAATCATTAAAAACCAATTTACCTATAGAGAAAATGAATAGAGCTTTTACTTCTGTAACCCAATATTAGCAGAAATTTATGGAAGGTTGTGTTAGTATTTGGAATCTGAGACCTTGTTTTCATACCTTCTCCGTAATGTTGCAGTATTTGGCACAGCCTTCCTCGTAGATAGAGTACGACCATCGGCGATCAGGAACTGGTGAGCAGCCTTTAATATGATCTCCCTACCAAAGTGAAAAAACCCCAAATGTGGTGTTCACTGGTTGTTGTAACTTTGAAAATGCATTCATTTAAAATGTCCTTTAACAACTGCATATGGATTATAGATGTGTTAATGGGTATACAGTTCATAAATATTTGGAAACATCAAATACCAGCTCAACACTTCCAGGTGGACATTTTGTCTCATGAAGATGGCTGCATCGGACACAGGTACCCTATGAAAAGAAGCAACTTTTTTTATTGAATTCATTGCACAGATGTTTTATTAACCATATGCATGTAACATAAAATGATGTTGAATACAATTATTTGTTTTGCTTGCAAGAATTATGTGTAGTCACACATAAAAAGGCACCTACCAAGGAGATCCTGCTCCCATTAATGTCACACCGATGGGGCATTATGGGGACTATGGAGGAAGGTACAAGAAGTCCATCAACCAGGTGAATGATTCCATTGGATGCGACAATGTCTTTCGTTTCGAGAGGTATGCCTTTATCGCCCAGGAAGACTCTTCCCTGTGAATTGATTGAGAGAGCATAAAACAGTAGTCTGATCTTTTTTCAGTTTCCCATTACTACAATGCCGCTAAGTCACCAAATTTTTTATTTGAAAACAGAATGAGGTCCAACACATTTGCACCAAATTTCATAAAAATTGCTCATTCCCATTAGGAGCTACAGCCACTGTAATCAATAAAGCACATTTTCACTTACGTCCTCAGAGGCATTGATCCTTAAGACCTCATTGGCCATTGTTGTAATCTCAGACATGCTAGCAAGCTGGTCCACAGTGACCTAAGCCAAAGATATGTGACATGATATATGTTAGCCATTTCACAACTATGAAACTGGGTCGAAAATTTAACCAGATGTGTAAGACTAGTTTACCTCAAAAACGCATTTAGTATTATTTTAAAAGTCATTGACCTAAACATTCTACTAAATATTTCATTTACAACCTAGTTTAAAGATGCCATCAAACAAAACTTTAGTTTACGTCTGTTAGCTTTAAGGCTATCAGTATGCTGCAAACCCCTAAAACGCAGTTACCTTATAAAAAAGCAGTTGGATAATCGTCCAAAAGTATTTATGTCTAAATGGTAACTCCATTATGGTGAAAATTCTGACGAAACTGACTCAACACTCATACGCTGAGTCCTAAAACAACCCTAAACTTAACCTTGGAGGCAGCAAATGCTAATCTCACAAGAGCTTCACAGAAATAGGTTTACCATCTAGATATGACCCAAAAATATGCCTCAATAACCCAACATGACCCAAATAAACTCATAGGCGTACACATTTTTGCCCAATCAAATGCTCTCTAGAATCCCTACTTTTAATATAACCTACAAGTGAATAGCATTAGCATGTAGCAAATCAGTTTTGCAGGCTGTGACAAACAAAACATTATTAGCTTTTTAAAAAGCTAATATGTGCTTTCCCAACTTTCAATTTCAAGAAAATTGCATTCGACAAACCATTTTATGGGAAGCAACGTTCATAAATGCCTCATTTTAAAGTCAAATTAACTGTGGCAAACGATTTTGTATGTCAAAGGAGACTCACAGCGGCCAGGGAGAACATATGGTGTTTCAGAAGCATCTGGAGCTTTGGTTTGGCCTTTATAACAAAGAGATGAAAGATCAGTTTGTGTTATGTGAACACATATATGAATATCCTAAAGATTTGATTGAAACAGTGAGTAAATGTGTGTTCTGAATCATTTGTTTATACAAATCCAATTCCATTTGAGGCAGAAAGCACATAATGGCAGCTTACATCATTCAGCATGTACATAAGACTTCCATCTCTGGATTTGTCTATGGCTGTGTTGGTTGGAACAAACACTGTAAGTGGACCTGAACCTCTGACAGGCAACAAGGCTCCACAATTCTGCAGCAAAAAGAGAAATAATGTTCTCAGTGCTTGGGTTCAGTGGAGAAAAAGAGAAAAAGTGCAGAAAAAGAGTGTGAGAGGAGATCACTCACATCAACCAGAGACAGGAATCGATTGAACCTGTCATCCTCTCTGAAAATCTCCCCAATGGTCTTTGAGGAGAACTTGAGGTTGCAGAAAAGAATATATCCATTAGAGGGTGTTGAGTTTGGTGCTGTGTGCCATTTCATCAGATATTATTAGATCAGCTGGTTGTGAAATAGTTTGAATGGTTTTACCTCCATGTTGTTGTTTGAAGACTCGACATGAGCAAGAGTAAAGGGCTTGTCAATAATATGAATTATTCCGTTGGATGCTGGGATATCGCTCTCAAGTATAGTAAACAACACGTCTGGATCCCTCATCAGGATAAAGTGCTGTGGACACATGCAAAAATCAATGGACTGATGCATAAATGGATGAGACAGAAAAATAGATAGATAGAAAGAATGATAGATACTATGACAGAATGATAGAATGTTAGAATGACAGACAGAATAATAGAGAAAATTATAAGAGCGTTAAAATGGTAGAACAATAGATAGAATGATACAACTATAGACAGAATGGTAGTAGATAGAATGGCCGAATGAAAAAAATGATAGAATGACAGACAGAATGGTAGAGCGACAGATGGAATGGTAAAACGATAAACAGAATGATAGAATAATAGAATGGTAAAATGATAGAGAGAATGATAGAACAATAGATAGAACGGTAGAATGATAGAACGGTGGAACGACGGAGTGATCAAATGATAGATGGAATGATGGAAAAATAGACAGAATGGTAAAATGATACATAGAATGATCAATATGATCAATAGATAGAATGATAGAACGATAGGTAGAATGGTAGAACGATAGAACAGTAGAACGTTTAAGTGATAGAACAATAGACAGACAGAATGGTAGAACAA